>DWME01000440.1:0-33767 GCA_018244795.1 Parelbella ahira ahira | reverse complement strand
TTTGAAGTAATTTTAAAACGTGTGAAATAGATTTTAGAATATTTGTATATAGTGTTGGGGGATGAATGATAAACGATCCACCTGCTATTGTCATAATCATACATATTTAATAATGTAATCAGGTCCGCGAGGTAATTACGTTTGCATTTTCATCTAGTCCATATAAATATCTATCATTCTCCACCTTTTCCTACATTTATCTGTGTCTCTATTTATCTGAATAGTTATTTCATAGTTGTGAATTTCAGCCAAAAAACTTATTGTTTGCAAATATATCCCAAAATTTTCTAGTCAATCTCTTAAAACTTGTTTTTGTAATATCGAACTTAAGTTAGTGGTATACCAAATTACAATAGTTAATGTCGAGTAAGTTATTTAAGATTAAGACTTTTAATAGTGAATACACCTCATATTATCCTACCAATGAGTATACTTAGGTATTTAGTAGTGTTGTATTAATGGAACATACATTTATCTTTTTCTTCCTCTCTTATCTAATCTTATCTTTACCTTATATCTAATTATATAGAAGCGTATTTAGGTATAACAGTATCTTCTTGTATTAAAAAAAATAAGAAAGTTTAATGTTTATAAGGTAATATAAAACTAAGTTCTGTAAATATTAGAAAAGTGATTTAAATAACTTTTTATTTGCTCAAATCCATGGCATTTCTTTTACCGGCGAAGACTAAAAATAAAACATTGCTTTTAAGAAAAGTTAGGATCTCTTTTTAAACTTAATTACTAGTTAAACTAACTTATTGTTAAACCAAAGCCTCTGGTGGACTGTTTTTTACCGCTCGAGGATAATTTTTTCTACAAATTTTAATTTTCATTAGTCTGGGCTAATTCAAACAAAGAGTTTTTATGCAAAGATTTTTTTATTTTTAAAGATTTAATATTTTAAGTCGTGTATCGGTGCAGCAATATTGTTTTTCGAATGGGTTTAAAAAACTCTTAGTTTTAAGTTAGTTTAAGGATTACAGTCTCCCTCGGGATCGACGAATCATACGCTAGAATATACCTAAGTCCGAAAGTGCTTTGTATTATAACGAGAAAGCTGAAATATATACCAAATACAAATTTTATTGAAGAAAAATAATTATTAGTACGTAGCTGTATCGTGTACGTGTAAGGTACATTTAATTATTGTAATATTATAACAGGCTTCTTTTGAACTAGTATTTTTAAAGCAATAAAAATGTAAATTCCGTGAAATATTCGCTTTGGTATAGTTTATTGATTAAAAATTTGCGCCTGTGTGTGTTGGCGTTGAGTGTAGTTTTTTTTTAAATAAGTAATATGTACTCCAAAGTAAATTTAAATTATTAATACTAATAATAATAATGTGTAACGAAATCCTGCTTCATGTCAATTATAGTTAAACGTATTGGGAATATTTTTGAAATTGTATTATATTTATTTCCATTTTAATACAATGATTTGCTAATTTTCATTGCGGCCAGTAAACTAGTTGGTCATTTAGTTTTAATGTTTTTTTTTTATACCTGTGGTGAAAAAATATTGTACTGTGTTTAGATTTGCATAAGATATTAGTAATAATCTCCGTACTTATTGATTAAGGGTAAAAAAACGTAATTGTAGGTAATTATAAGAATTGTGGCAACACCGCTTGGCCTTTGAAATGTAGTGTTCGTGTGTCTTATATATTGATGTTACTTAAGTACTTATTGTATTGTTAAATAAATTAAATTTTACCGATATGCAACGCATGATTATAATAATTGTGTAATGATTCGTGAATTTTATCTTAGTAAGACTATTTACTATTACACGTTTTGCCTCTCTTTTTCATTTGCAATACGAGTGTCGTTTTTAAAACGTTTTTGTGAATTACATTATGGTGTATCAATAAAGAATACTGCTTTTATTTAAACTTTGCAATTATTTTCGTTGACCTCTACATGCCTATACCTACACAAATCATTTTAGTTCTTTGTTTGAACAGACCAAACACCAACAAAAAACGTAAAAGAATATAAATATTTCGGGGTCTGGATTTAGTGCGTGGTAATAGGCTCACGGCCTACTCCGTGGGACATATGATATAACCGGTGAAACGTTTAAGTGCTGCTCTGCCTACCGCTTCGAAAATATACAAGCGTGGAGTTATATTGTTGTCTTTAAATTAATTTTATGATATAATGAAGATTTATTTCCTTTTTTAGATAACGGTATAAAATATAGCGTACAGTTTAAAATATCCTGAGAGACATTAAGATAACCTAACGTAATTCTAATAACATATCTACTTTTATCGAATTACATATTATAGAGTACATATTCGATAATGGCGGCTCGAAGTATAAAAAAGTAAGTATACACGGAATAATTGCGTTATTCCCCTCTTCTACTTGCCAAGAGATGTCGCTATATTTCATGTCATTCATTATAATCAGCAGTGACAACAGATGGCGTTATACAACTTTATTTGAAAGTTTTTGGTGTTTTTATTTAAAGATATAAAAGCCGTTCCTTATATAAAGAATAATTTAATTCTGAACTTATTATGACTAAACTGTGTAAATTTTAGACATTATAAGCACCAACTCATCACGACATCGTTATCTTGAACGCATTTCTAAAATTAACAAGATTAATCGAATAAATATTTTGTGATACCATTTAAATAAAAACTACCCTACCGAGTAGCAAATGTTGTAAGGAAAAACGTCGTTAGATGTACATATAAATGAAGAAATAACATTGATTCTGTAATAATAACAATAAAGTTGATGTAAATAATTGTCAATAAAAATGTTTTGAGTGTTTCATTAAAGGTTGGAGGAAATGAATTAAATATAAAATTCTTTAACATTGTCCATAGTTATTCCAAAAATTCTATCTATACATTTAAAAAAGTCAAAATTGAAAAAACTATCTTATCTTCATATGGAACTACACTCTGAAACAATTTGTCGTGTTTTATATGCGAACAGAAGACCGAAAGTAAATGTCTATATTAATATTGTGAATATTATTTTCTAGGTAATTCTCATGTAGCGTATAACTAAATTAGGGAAATATCAATGTTTTATTGGTCGTTGTAAAATAATGAATTTTGTGTATTGTAATAAAAAGTGAAAATACGAGAAAAAAAAGTGTAAAGTTCAAGGGCGATTATTGTATTATAAAGTGGCAACCCCGACTAGGTGAATGAAGGAATTTGAAGAAATAGAAAGAAGTCGCTAATTTATGCGAGACGGCGTCTTAATTTTCAGATACAATTGCTAACCGTAGTGGGAACTGTGAAACGTCGCGTGTTCTCCTTGAAAAAGTATTCAATATTGTTTTTTAGTACTGTGATTTCTTATATTTATCAAATTTACTGCATCTAGGTGACTAGGTAAGCTTGTTTTCTATGCAATGCATTCCACATAGTGACGTGTGTACAATGTAAAGTGCACTATTTTCACTTATTATTATTACATTATTGCCTTGTTATTGTGGAATAAAGTCTAAAGATTGCATTTGAAACGCATAAAATGCTGTTAAAACCTTGTTTAGTTTGTGTTTATTTACATGTGTAAACATACTTGCAGGGGTGAAAAAAAAAACTTTCAATATGGGGGACCAACAGTTCTTTCTGAAATGGAATGACTTTCAGACGAATATGGTAACTTCGTTCAGGCACCTGAGGGATGAGAAGAGTTTTACTGATGTAAGTAATGTGATTGTGATAGTTTTTATTTGTGAAACCAAACATCCTAACCTTAGCATATACATTTTTATTGAGGATCGATTTGAAGTTGCCCTGAAATAATTCTTCCTGTCCCGTAAGTCTTGTATTCAGACAAATGTCTTGTTATGACAGGTACAATTTATTTAAAAATTACATAAACAAGAATACTTGCTAAAAACTATTGGCACATAAAAAGTCTTCGATTAAAAGGTTTAAGACATTTTCACTCACAAACCAAGTAAACTTTATGACAAAGTAATTGTATTCTGAATAAGGACATTGACAGAAATGTTTGAAAATTGAGGGATAAATGTTTACAAAGAGAAATGATGATTTGTAAGTATAACATTGAGAGTTACGATTTGGATCAAACTTTCTCTCATACATGTAATGTGCAAATGAAAAAATAATTTGGATAATTGTGAATACATATACAGCGATTAGTTTTTGACATTTTCTGCTGAACACATTCCTGCTTTAGATTCCAAAACAAACAGGATAGTTTCAGATAATAATAGAAATAGAGAGGATAAGACTAGCATTTGATAGATAAATTTGATAGATAAGTTTGATAGATAAGTTGCTCAGAAGTTAACTTTTTACAATATTGCACACATAAATAAAAATTACTATTTAGTTGGTTCATCTTGTTCCTACATTATTGTTTGAGGTCGGTAGCAGGTATCTCTGGATGGCTGTGGGCACTTATGACTGCTGCCTGCTTCTTTGTTACTCTTGCTTAAAAAAACTGCAGTGCTCCGATTGTAAATCTCCCATTTTAATTACAAATGGAACAGTAAAGTTAATGTGTTTCTACCATCATATCAATATATGAATATTGAGTACACAGAAATTAATATTTAAACAAATTCATTCAATGTGATGTCATGTTCTCTTTATATCAGCTCAAAATACATAAACAATTGGATACAGTAAAAACTGAATATAGGACTAGATAAGAAAGTTATTGTAAGCACAAGTTATAAATGATGTTATTAATGGAGAGTTCATATCTTCGCTGTAATATTCCAAAAGTTGATAAAACATGTGAACACAAATATACCTAATTGAGGATATTTATATATAGACGTTGCATTGTTTTACAACTTTTTTTTTCAGTTATAATGACTGCTAATGAACAATTAATGAGATTTAGTGATTGTGTACATATTTGTTTAACATACGTGTATACTATCTAACCAAACGATGTAGTGGTTCTTAGTTTTCTAAACGCAGGTTTGCTTTCCACCCATGACAAAAATTTGCATGACAAGTATCAGTATTTGCTCGATTGGGTTGTAAGAATTATCCATTTAAGTGTGTTTAGACATTACATATCTACTTAATTAGTTATGTGGTTACTACAATCTAACTCACCCGGGTTCAGGTCAAATTGCCATTTATAAAGTTTTCCCAAGCTGTTGTTATTATAAAAACAATCACAGCTTTGTAACACTGTTGCATTTGCTATCAGTACAGTGTATCCGCCACATCAGTTTGCTGCAGAGGAATCGGAGTTTCCTAGTACATTTTATTTGTCACCCCAGACCTTCATGTGAATCAAATCTCACTTGATCGTACATCAGATGTAGTCTATGATGTAACACAGTTGAAAATATTGCCATTATTCGCTAGTGAAATAGCTGAATTATTAATTCAGTGTTCTGTAGTAAGTCTGTGTGCTTGTATATCTATTATATGGAATCGTAATGGATTGAATGGAAGTTGTAAGCATAAGGCAAGAAATACCAAAACTTCAGTCATTTTTCTAACGTTGGTGCTCACATTTATAACAGTAAATATTCAATATCAAAACTACAAAATGTTTACCTATTTCCCTTAGATGTTTGGGTGCAATGAGTCATACATGAGGTTTACTATGTAAACTCATGTTAGCCAGATCTGTACTCTCCAATTCTACAATGTTAATATTTTACATTTGCATGCCACAAAGAGTCTTATATTTTAATTCTGTATCCTTACATAAGTTCAATGACTTGTGTGTGTCATGTTGTTGAAGTGTGGGTAGCCGTTGCAAAGATATTTCAATGTTTCCAGGTGACACTTGCATGTGAAGGCCAGACATGTAAAGCACACAAAATGGTGCTATCAGCGTGTAGTCCATATTTCAAAAGTTTATTAGAGGTGAGTCTGTTTTATTAAAATGTATTATTTTTCTTTCGATAATGAATTTTTTTAGTATATAAATTTAAAACGTAATATCACACCTGTAATCCCTGAGAAGGTGGGCAGAGGAGTGTACTACACTTCCAGGTTTCACCAGTTATTTTTACATCCCACTATGAAATGCTGAGCCTACTCTTGTATACGAGACAAATTGAAACTTACATAATATGTAGCAAGAGTGTGGGTCTTACATAAGTGTTCAAATTATGTCTTAGTAAAATATTAGGACCCCCAAGTGTTATCATAACAACGATAACAACATACCAACACATTAATTGTGTGCAAGTTCATCGGGAACTATTTTTATATGCCATTGTTCCTGTGAATGAGGTTGAAAAATGCTTTTAAACAGCTTGTACTTTGCATACCGACACTCAAATTATAATATGATAATAATAATCTTATATAATATATAAGTCAGTATCATTTATTTACAAATATCATAAACAGTTTTGATATATTAAAACTATCACATTATCATAAGCGAGTATTACATGTTAATGTTATTGAAATACGTACATAAACACGTTGTAATATCATTTGTTAATTAACCATTGTTTGTTTTTTGTGCCTTCTTCAAATTTACATTTTTGGCGAGTGTTTGTTCATTTGTTTCGTACACGACTCTACACACATGGAAGAACATTTCGACAACGAATATTCTACTAAATACTTTTCTTCATAGTTTTTGCACAAAAATCCAATTTACGTCATACCAGCCATTTTAAATAGAGCCCCTCACGGCCCAGACGAAGATTTGGCGCGTCGTTCTTTATTCAAACAGGAAAAAATTAACGGTTCGCTGACGCCAGTTGTAACGGAAAATTGCATGTTATAATATGTTTCCTTTTTAAAATCAAGAATGAATTTACAATTTTTAGTGCGTAACAGTATAAATTGTGATCTAAATCTACATGCGGCCTAGAAATCAAATTTAACAATAAAACTACTATTATATTGTTACTCCTGAACTAATCTAAATGTTATGATTGGCGACTTTTAAGCATGGGACATTGGAAATATGTAAAAGTTATTTACATCTATTTATATCGATATATACCATAAACGTATGTAGGTATATAGATAGCAAGTGTAACGACCCATCATACCACGCGCATTGTTTTTTTTTTTAGTGATTTACATTCACCTATTTTGTTATTTGTGTCCTTTGACGTCAAACTGAGCACTGAATATAGCACATATCCCAAGATTATGGCTGTGATTTGTGCTGTAATACAGGCACACATATGTTGAAAATATAGGTGTGTGTGCGTAATTTCGAGATTCTCAAGGTCATGTTTATTTTCACTTTCTCGTTAACATTTATGGGTTTTGCACTCTCTCTCTCTCGGTCTCTCTATTAATATGATGGTAAAATGTGTTTTTGTTTCGGCTTTTGTCTTCGAAAGGACTGAACTGACATTTACAATATTTAATTGGATATAGATTTGGAGTTGTAAGCGAGAAAATCAATCGTGTTGTAACAGAACGATTTACTTTTATTTATAACAAAAACAATGTACGGCAAATGAAGGCACGTACAATCGTCACTTAATAATATTTTAACATCCAAATGTAGGTACCGAGATTATTGTCTCTACTCCATCAAAATTCGATTGCTACATACGAGTTGCTCCCCGAGAATTGAAACGCCTTGCGCATCTATTAATCCTTACAAACCTTGCGTACGATAGCGTTGCTATTAACGTTTTTAAATTTACACTTTTGGACACGTTAGTCGCTTCTCAGAGCGAGAAGATTTAGAGCCATAGACGGCCACATTGGCCCAGTGCAGATTAGTAGACTTGATACGCCTTAGAGAGCTTCATAAAGAAGAAATCTAAGGTGTACAGGTTTTCTCTTGATTTTTCCCATAATTGTTACAATAAGTGATAATTATTTTAATAACACATTTTAAATATACAATATAACTACTTTTTATCACACGTCGACTAAGCCTTCTGTATATCGAACCATATAATATATAGCCATTTGGCTAAAAATAGTGATGATACTATGCTAATGAACCCATTAGTAAAGAACTCTAACATGTATGAACCGTTAACAATTCCTACTACTAATTCACATAAAACGAGGAAAATGTTATTTGTAGATTTGTACCTAACGAATTATAAATATCATGCGATTCTTCGTTCTCTGTTTCATTATACAAGTTGCGAGTCTTTTGTTAAATAAACGTAACATCACGCCTGTAATCCCTGAAGAGGTAGGAAGAGAGTGTAGCACACTACCACGTTTCACCAGTTACGTTTAAGTCCCATGGAATAGGTGGTGAGACTATTGTCATACACCGGGCACAATTCCAGACTACGACCCACTACTAGAAATTCTAAATTAGAAAAATTTAATAGCACTCAACGCAGGATTTGAACACAGGACCTCCCGATTGGCAGTCGCGCACTTGACCGACGAGGTAGTTTGCTAAATAAAAAATCAATTTATCTATTAAAATTCTTTATAAGCTCTAAGACCTGAGGCATGCATATCTTTTGTACATCAAATATCGTATCCCAGAATGTACAACGGACATGAGGAACAAAAAAACAGTTAAAAACCTTTATTTTATTTTGTTTTAAAATACAAGTCAACTAGGGTCAGTAAAAAAATCGCTTAAATTATCGTTTATTCTTTTCATTGTAATGACGACTATCTGTTGTACAATCAGCAGCAATATGGTCTGATGAAAAAAATACACACAGAATTTAAAACTGTGTACACATCGTATTTAGGTAATTGATAATGATCTTGACACTATACTTACTACCTTTTTTTACTTGCATACATTAAACTAAAGTATAACTGTTTTGGGTAGTTAACAAAGATTTCACTCATAGGTACTTAGGTTTTGTAAGTTATATTTTATATTCTGTTTAAAATACAATCTGCATTCTTAACAATATAAAATCTAACAGTCATATCTTAAAAATACAATATGTTTTCTTAAATGATTTGTTGCAGGAGAATCCGTCTAAACATCCAATAATAATCTTAAAAGATGTCTCATATCTCCATTTGCAAGCAATCTTGGAGTTCATGTATGCTGGTGAAGTGAATGTCTCGCAGGAGCAACTGCCTGCTTTCTTGAAGACTGCTGCTCGGCTTAAGGTAAAAATATTGTTTCCTTTTTGCTTAAAACACATGCCTTAGTGAGTGATGAATGCAAGTAAAACCTGTAATTATCTCAAGAAGGAAAATCGCGTTCAACTCCAGTTGTATCTTTCTTGCTAAGGACTCATAGGAGTATTTAATATTCTTTGATATATATATATATATATATACATGTCTGATGTTAAAATAAGTGTGATTTTCTGGCTGTTAGTCAAAAGCATGATGATATTGGTCATATTCCCTTGATTCTATAGATGAAGAAAGGTGAATGCTACATGTGTTAATGTATCTGTCAATTCTTTTGTTGCTATATCTGACTCATGTGTTTTAGTGAGACGTAAATCTGTATTTCCTAGAACCAAACATCAAATTTAAATAGTATAATATAAACTAGAGAATAATTTAAGAAAGTATTTATTTATGGTACATGGCATTCAAGTTACACAATAGATATATGTATATTTAGATGTTCTACAGGCACCAGTACTAAAGTATTTATTTTGTTTTCGAAAGTATGCTTGTGTGTGGGTGTGTTTAAGTATTTGAGTGTGGTGTGTGTGACAAGGAGGTAGTGGGAATGAGAGGTAAAAAGATATGATTTGTTATTTTGACTGTACTTTGTTTTCTTCAGGTCAAAGGTCTTGCTGAGCCCCCACCGCAGATGCCGAGCATCAAGCGAGAAGGCTAACCCTCAAGTGCCCTAAAGACTCTAGTGAACATATGAGAAACACCAATGTAATATACCAATAATGAACCCACACAAACTTTCGCCTTTTTTCGTTTCAAGCAGCATTTCAAAAAATTTTGTAGTGCCTACACTAGATATGTAAGTTGTTTTTTTTCTTTTATACCAACACCAATTAGATTGCTAGGGTTGCCATATTCAATGCAAAATAAGCAATTTGTCACTTGCAATACTAAAAAGTAAAGCATAATAACTGTGACAGTGTTGCCAGAACACTACACAAAAGCTACCGGCCTAATAACTCGTATTTGGAACAAAGTCACATATTTTTTTAATAGAAAAAATACCATGTGGATAGATAACAGTACTTGAAATATTCTATATATAAGTTGGCTGGTACTAAGAGTATGTAAGCAATAATATTTATGTATATGGCAATATTATTAGAATGGTGTGAAACAAATCTTATGAATCGTTCAAAGTGAGGTGATTATCACCATGCAATGCATATAAAAAATGTGTTCTAGCGTCATCAATGATACCTCATTATTAGAGGGAGCCTTGCCCATGTGTGGGCTTATTGTTAGCTTGTAATCGTTTTCTCGTCATCTCTCGTTTGTCAAACAATTTGCTTTAACAGTCCAAATAATGGTGTTTGTCGAATTATGTTAACAATTCTTTCAGAGCTGATAAAACTTGAGTTTTTAAACTTGTGTAAATCGCCACCATCTAGTGTTAAAACTATCCAAATTATTAATTTCATTTGGAAGATTAGTTTCAACTATTCGTTTTCGTTATCCAATTAATAATGAAAATTGTCTATTTACAGGGTGTTCGCAAAATACAAAGTTTTGTTAATTTTTTACAGAACAAAATATGTATGTGAAAAAAGTTATTTTGTTGTTGCTACCAATATTTGCAATTTAAAAAGTAAGATTTCATAATTCTTTTATAATTCTCAGATATTTAAGAAAATCATTGTCAGTTACATTGTAGGATTTAAAAGAACATGTATAATTTTTTTTTAAATTGTGAGCAGCTCCTGTTTGATTAGGAATCTCTGAAGCAATTTGATACTTTGCCATCGTTTTATTTTGTCTTTTCAACACTTAGTTTTAGCTATTAATGTTTTAATAATATCCAAAACGATAAGTTTCAGGTGAATGAACTAGCATAGTGTGTTGTGTGTGTGTTTTGGAAGGTTTTTAAACAGACGTCCTTGACTCTGAGCAATAATGATATTTCACTTGTATTTGTAAAGGTGGTCCGCCTGACTGTTCTCACTCGTAATCTTTCATTAAGTTTGAAACACAAATAGAACTTTCCAGAACCATTGGGGCAGGTTTCTACTGTGTCTATACAAGTGTTTTTGTGCCGCTTAACAGCAATGTTGATCACAATCGACGTAAACATATATTGATGAACAGCACAACGACCGTAATGTTGTCTAACTCTTCGACGACATCTGTATTTCTACACGTTGTATGAGCATTACTAACGCCTCCTGTTGTACATTATCAAACAATTATATGTAATAAAATATACCCGCCCCCCTCTGATTTGTCGAATATATGTACCTTGTACATATGTATGAGTGAGTTCAGACGGCGTCACTGGCCACCGCTTTTTAGATGTAATGTTGTGTTTGATGTGGTAGCATAGGCGAACCGCCACCTGTCTTGTCTTACGCCCGTCGCCCGTGAGTTACCTAACGACCAAAGTATATATTTTAGCTTGTAACCTTACCGTTTATATACACTTGTGGGCAAAAATTGGACAAAAATATTGATGACAAATCAATTTGTATCGAAAATTTAATTAATTAGAAAAAGCTTGTAATTTGTTTTGTTCTGTACCCAAATTAGAAATTATATTTTGCCAAAAGCTCGGAATCAATGCAAATACCGAGAAAATAATAAAATGGCAAAAGTAATTTTAGATATTATGTATTACAAAACAAGATGGTTCTAAGTACATAATTCTAAAAATCAACAGAAATCTACAGTTTTAATCTTCTCATTCTAAGAGAAGAAGACTGTTGGCCAACAGTGGACCGATAAATGGTTGATGGTTATGATGAAAACACAATAGCAACGTTAGTGCCCTGATATTTTTGCCCATGACTGTATATCACTTGTCTCCAAACGAAGTAGACTATGCTAGCATATCAACGAGGCTTTCTAGTTCTATCCACCAATGGTTGCCTTATTATTTAAATATTCCAATATATTATTCTGTGATTCCTCCCATTCTTACCAATACAGTAACAAAATTATACACTATTAACTTCCAATAGGTTTCCTTCACCTCAACCCTCATTTAATAAAACTTTTGAAACCTTTGGAGATCAAAGTGTACTTGTCTAGGCACAAGACTGTCTCTGGATTGAACTTCTTTAATATTATGTTTTTTAGTCTCTAGTTGGAAGAAGCAGTCGAAACCATGTTTCGCTTAAAATTTGTCTAAGATTGTTTTAAAACCAAAAAAATAAAACAATCTTTTAACACATTACACAAAATAATTTAACATATAATTGATTAATTATTATTCATAACTTAACATGTATTTATTTTGATTCCACTGATAGCATATAAAAATATATAAATGAATAATTTCAGGGGAATTTTACTGATATATTTAGTGTTTTATGTTTTCCTGTGAATCACCGAGTAATTTTATATTGGAATTTGATGCACATTAGCAGTGACTCTGCTAGTTAGCAATATAAAGTATTGTTGACGCTTAAAATAATATATAATTTGCATATTGGTGCATCGATTTCGAAAAAAATATTGCCTGAATTTATGAGATGCACTGACATTTAAGGGAAAGTTTTTAATTTTTCTGTTAACATTTGCTTTTTATTCTTCAAATTTAAACTAAACGCGCAGTTGGCGTGCGAGTGGCTTTTATTGAATTAATTAATGCTCACTTTGTGGCACTTAGTGATGTTCTAAAAGCAATATGATAAAGGAAAAATTTTGCAAAAAAAAATTATGATAAATATGTGTATTTTGTAATTCGACCGAAGTAACTTAGTACAAATGTCGTGTTTGAATGGAATTATTGAAGAGCTATATTGTGTTTACATTCGCGGTACTCTAAAATGTTATGATTTCTTTTACATTTTCATCTTTTAACTATCGCTACAGGTTCCGGAAGGTTGATGAACGTAAACATTAATTCAATATAATTGGTCATAACCTATGGTCTGTCATAACTTTGATTAATATTTCCGTTTACCAATCATGTGAACCAGTCATATTTCTTATAATTATGATAAGGTGCAATGTTTTTAAACTTTCTTTTTATTTTATATGGATAAATTGTAGCATGTTTGAGAATATTCAGTTTGTAAGTGTCGAAGAGCCCTCAGGGACTCTGCGAGTCGCATAACACTTTTTTTTTTTTATAGATTCGTAAGTACTTGCAGGTTTCCTGTAATGATATTTGTGACAATGCAAGTGTAATTATTGCCTTACTATCGACTATAGACATGTATAGTGAGTCCCATATACATATTTTGTAAGCAACGTCCTGCCTTAAGAGTACTGATAAATATAGTAAATAGTGTAAAATTATATGTTTTGTAGTGTCCAAAAGCTGATTAAATGAAGACTTTAAAGATTATTGTAATGTTTAGGATTTTCTTTCATAGTATAGTTCTTAGTACATAAGCTTCACAGTCATCATTGCGTTGTCACAAAACTCGTTTATTACAGGAAGAGGCAGCAAGTCGTTTTTTACATTTCTTACTTAGTTATTACTCATTCAGCACAATTACCATTTTTTTTGACTGTGCAAGTGTATTTTGATTCCGTAACTTTAGGCATTTCTGTACTGCCTTGCTTTTTTCCCTTCCACTGACTCTGTTACTTTTGTTTGTTGTAAAAATGTAAATCTGATATTTTTAGATGAAGAGTAATGGAATGTGCTGAATAATAATCACGTGAAACTAGTTTGTAATAATGATTGAAATTATAAAAGATTTGTAATTTTAGATAATACACAATAAAAAAATTAACTAAGAAATCTCTGGTTTTGTTTAAGATTTTGTTATGACTAGAATAAGTACTCAGGTATATTATCGTGCATACACGTCTTAAAAAAATACTGCATCGTAGGTCGAGTGGTTGCAAACGCGATCGGTTGGGAGGACCTGGGTTCGAATCTTGGGTCGAGTGCTATTAGAATTTTCTAATTTAGATTTTTTAGTAGTGACTTGGAGTCTGGATCTGTGCCAGGTATATGGCAATAGGCTCACCACCTATTCCAAGAGACCTAAACGTAATTGGTGAAATATGGTAGTGTACTACACTCTGCCTCCCCCTTCGGGGATTACAGGCGTGATGTTACGTTACGTCTTAAAGAATGTGGTAAAAGGGTAACACTGATACACATTAAATCCGTCAAAGTATGTCTTGCGATTATTAAGCCTTTTTTGACATAAGCTTTTAAAATTATTTGTTTTTAGAAAGAAATTTGTTTTATAAAGGTATGGATTTAAGTCAGAAAAATATAATAATTGACATATTTCTAATTCGAGTTGCTGGTTGCTAAATGGCGCTAGTAGTAGGCGCAATTATAGTAAACAATTTTACACTATTACCATAATATAATAATAGAATATTTGAATATTACGGTGCAGTAACATTACAATATTCCATAAAAAGTGGAAATGTATACAATTTTAATTTCACTGCCTTTTGATTTCACTTAAAATTAAAAAGAGAAAAACTAAATCATAGTACATAATATTTCATTTATATTTGGTAATTTTTTTTCTATACCATACAATAATTTGATAATATAAAATAATTTCAAATTTGTCTAATAAATAGCACCACACAATATGAAAAATTTAATGAAATGAATGTAAAAAAATAACACGAACATACAAAATGCATATAATTTAATTGGAATGATATGTTTTCGATTAATAAATGCCAAATAGTTCATTGAATGTATTTTGTTAAATGTAGGTACATATTGCAAAAAACGAATTAATAATCACAACTAATTTATATACCCAGTGGTATTATAAATATGATTTTAACAAGGACAGGCTCCGTAAACTTTACCAGTATCAAAACTGTCACATGACGTCACGGCCACAGGTTAAAAATTAGTGATATACCTAATAGACCGGTGTTTAATTTTTTTTTTCTAGATGTAATTGCTTTATATAATTAGTTAAAGCAATAGTTACAAGAATGCAGGAATTTCAAATTCGTACAAATGAAATATAAAAAAAAATCATAATAAAAAAGTATATAACATCTATATCATCATTATCATCATCATTACGATATAACATCTATATATGCCAATAAATAATAATAATTATTGGAACTTTGGCAACCGGACACTTTGGTAACACGCTTACTTTGGTATTGAATAAATAAAACTCAAAATTAAATACAAAATTATGGCAACATACTAGGAACGCATTAAAATATTTGGAATATGTATCCAACTAAATAATTAAAATATAATATAATTAGTATTTTTTTTAATAAATGATCTGGTAAAAATAAAATAATCTCTATATTATACTTACATCACAAATAAGTTTTACAATCATGTATTAAGACGTCATATAATTTGAATAAGAATTGTTGTTATGGCAAAACATAGTTAAATTAGTTGAAGGTGATTTAATAAAAAAATATGAACATCTCAATTTATTATGGATAGGTGACGAAAAATATAGACGTAATTAATACATTTCAGCATCATAAAGCTAACAATTTCAGCTTCAGGTCACTAACACAATTATTGCACATTCAGATTCGTCACAGCGACGTCTTACGATTTTTTTAGCCAAATTCATTTATTGCACTACCCAGACTGTGACAAATTTATATTTCAAACGCAGGATACATCTGAATTAGATTCGTTATCAGGAGTTATTGAGAAAACCACGTGATCCCTGATAATATGTGGAAATATTTTAAATATCTACTATTACTAAAATTAGCATAGGTCGCCGTGCTACCAGGTGGTCTGACGACCTGAAGAAGATAGCGGGAATCTACTGGATTCGGAAGGCCCAGGACCGGATGGAGTGGCGCCGATTAGGGGAGGCCTACATCCAGCAGTGGATATTAAGAGGCTGACGATGATGATGACGATGACTTTTATTAGCATTTTCCTATTTTTTAACATCTTTAGTCTATTCTCATATCTAGCTGAAGTATTTTTGGAAACATTCAAAAGCAGATACCGTCACTAGATCTCCACAGGAATCTGATCTATTAGCTACTTGAGCTGTTCGATATTTGAAAAAAATTTACGATGTCTCAGTCAGACTCTTGCTACATCTCTGCAACATTTACATAATAGGTAACAAAGAATACGTCACTGTTAGAAACATAAAAATCAGCTAAGCGCTTTTCGTTTGAAACGGTCATCTTACTTACATATATACATACAGGCTATATCCATCCGAGGCGAGGGTGGGGCAGTTATGTGGTCTTGTAGCCGTCGGGGTGCGCGGTCTGCCAGCGCCAGGTGTCGGCGCACATGTCGCGCAGCGAGCGGCGCGCGCGCCAGCCCAGCAGCCGCCGCGCGCGCGCCACCTCCGCGTAGTTGGCGGCGACGTCGCCCGCGCGCCGCCCCACCACGCGGTACGGCACGCGCCGCCCGCTCGCCGCCTCGAACGCCGCCACCATCTGCAGCACCGAGTACCCCGTGCCCGTGCCTGACAGTCACGTACCACCACTTATTAGCACCACTACTTCTTATTATCATTGTTAACGACTATTCATTATTGTGCAGATGGTTATTGTATTGTGCAAGGTCGCTTACGCGCCAGGCAGTGAGCACCGAGTACTAAATGTTACTATGCGCACAGGCCCCTTTGCTTCTATAATAATTACTCTTTTCATTATACCCACGCCAGTTTAATACTCACAATCAGTATTAAAACCATAATACAGTAAATAGTTGTTCAAGTAAGGCTTCATTATAATTATGGTAAATAGGTAGAATGTAATAATATTATGTTTAATGTAAGGCCGAGCAAAGTAAAGCTTCTCAAAGATTAACTCAGTAAGCTATATCACGGATAACTGAGATTTAAACTTTTCAAACCAAATAACAAATCCAATGCGATCACAAGTAATGCAGTGATATAAAAACGAGTAACTTTTGACAAGATTGTACTTGTAATTGAAATTTGCCATAATTCCCATCCCACTAATGCCAATAATGATCAGTGAAAAAATGTAGGTACTTTTTTCTCATGAAACAGTGTCAATAGACAAAATTACGTTAAACATTTAATTGGAATTCACCAAGTCAAATTTATTATTATTTTAGACACAAAACGCAATTCGCAAGTATGCTCACCTAAATTGACAGCGTGGAAGCCGCCGAAGTCCTTCTGCCCGAACAGCTTGATGGCCTGCACGTGGCCCTCCGCGAGGTCCGCCACGTGGATGTAGTCGCGCACGCCCGTGCCGTCCACCGTCGGGTAGTCGTCGCCGAAAACCAAAAGCTCTTTCAGACGACCCACAGCTACCTATAGACAATATTTATTCATTAGGTCATCCGACACAAAACATACTAAACTATACTAACAATAAGTAACCAAGAGCGCTTAAGATTATTTGTCTTCTTAGAGTGTAATTATTATTCTTTCAACACGCCCGACAGAGAGCATCGAGTCCCAAATATCGGTGCTTCTGATACATTTGTATTCATCGCTCACTTCATACATGCACAGTGGTTTGGGAGACTTTAATAACCTCTATCTTCTGAACTATAAGATCTCAATAGACAACGGGCACTCTTTCTAAATAATTGATGTCGATTTTTTACATCACTGCAGACGAGACTTCTAAGCTATTACATTAACAGGTAATGGTCCGGCTGCAACTGCGTCCAAATGCGAGGCAGAACAAATTTTTATTGTCCTTACAAAAAATTGAAATTCATATAGACCCGATGCAACAACACCCGAATTTGAAATATCTCCATGTGAGTTCGATTACCTGTGATATATACGGCATCAGATTATTAGGTATACCGCAAGGATCTTCCCCTATCCTACCGCTGGGATGAGCGCCCACTGGGTTGAAATAGCGGAGAGAGACCACCATCCATTTCTGAAGGCACAATCACACCACTACTAAGAAAAGGATTAGGAAATTGTTACTTACTTGGTGGTCTTGCTTGGTGTTATATTCTTTAAAGCGAAAATACCTTTCAGACCACACATATACGTTGCGTTGCGGACAAAAAATATCCGGAATTTCACGAAATGATCAAAGTATCTTCATGTTTATCCAAATGGGAATATAATGGCTGATAATTGAAATTATATTTAGCACTTAATGGGAATGGAAATGATTTTTAACAATAAAAAATCGGGGAAGAAATTCAGATGTCAGGTGAAAGTCAGAGTCAGATGTGGCGGTAAAAAGATTGCAAACCTATTTTTAACTAGGTTACTTACCGGATCGCTGCTACACAGATCTTTCATTATCTCCTCACAGAAGTACTTGGAGCGGCCATAGGGGCTGGCCAGACCGGAGCCGGTTGGATGACTTTCGTCCAAAGGCAGTTTCTCTGGCTCCCCGTACACTGTGCAAGAGGAACTATATACTAGCTTGTAGACCCCGAATTTGCGCATCACCTGAAAAGACCACGGAGTTATTTTTTATGTACTTAGAGTAACCGTCAGTTTAAATCTTCTATAAAATTAAAAGATCGACTTGGTAATCTTGTGTTGCGTAAACACACAAAGACGGGACATTCCATTTGGTTTTCGATTGCAGTAACTTTATGTGACCTCTGACCTAGAACTTTTAAACAGTCAAAAATTGTGTGCATTCTTACTTCCAAAAGTGTGCATGTTCCCGATATGTTCGCCTGGTAGTATTCGAGAGGTTTCTCCACTGACTCCCCCACTGCCTTTAAAGCAGCGAAATGTATCACGCAGTCTATGTTATGCTGAAATACATAAAAAAAATTGCTACATGATTAAAAAAATTAAATCAACCCAATTTTTTTGCAATTTACAAATTAGTACCTGTTTCGGGAACTAGGTCTTAACGCTCTAGGATTACATGTGTAGGAGCTGTGACTGGGAATAGATATTTATTTATAAGTGGGTACTAACATTTTCAAATATTCGACTAAGACCTGTTGCGTCTCGAATGTCAACGTCGTAAAAATGGATCGTTTTATTCGTCATCTCTTCTAAGATCCTCAGTGGTTCTGGTTTCTTCTGTCCATCTGCTCTGTGAAATAATAAAAAAAATTGGTAATTTAAAAACCTCAGCTATCGCTGGTGTATTTCCCCTTAATTTCGAGACTTCCGACGCATCCGTTATATCTCTGATAACGTATACGATGACCGGAAAGGAAACATCAAACTGTAAAATAATTATCAAATGTCCTCAATTCGCACTCGTTTATAATTGGAGGGACATCTGAGCTAAGTGTTTAGGAGTTTATTAGAAATGTCTGCCGATGAAACATTAATAATTGGAGGTACCAAATGAATTCTGGACAGTAGATTATGGCTCGGTACACACAGTATAAGACTATTCTGTGAAGAATGCGGGCAAAAGCCTCTGGCGCCCATTAGGGAAGGCATAGTTCCAGAAGCGGATTGATACAGATTGATGATAATTATGATGCAATGCACTCACCTGTAAGCATTTGTCATGTTATCCACGACTACAATGTCCACATCAGTGTCTGGATTCTCCAGCAGCGCGGCGACGGTATGCGAGCCCACGTACCCAGCGCCGCCCGTCACCAGTATCGCCGAGGACATGTTACTGGAGGACATCGGTGTGATCAGACATAGTGACGGTCACTAGACGAATGCTCAAACTTTAATGTCACTGATGCAACAGTAAGTACCTACAGTACGCATGTATGCCTTATTTTTTATAGTTAACAATCCCGGAAATCAAGATTAAATCATTTCAATAAATGCCATTTTATAGTATTCTCATGTTAGTTTTAATCTTGATCTACAAAGATCATATCTTGTAGTGTATCGTTTTCTTCTATATAGAAAACCTTACGATAGACCCAGCCAGACTGATATATTAAAATATGTGGAATTGTGAGAAAGTAGTGGGACAAGTAGGCAATTATATACAAATTTCAAATGGGAACTTACAAAGTTAAACGTAAATCAAATTCAAATTCTTTTATTCATCATAAGGTATATACATACTCAATGAAGGTCATGTTTTAGTCATTGTACTTCGGCTTTGTGCGCCCCTCAGAATATAGTAGACCGGGAGAAAAAAGCCGGAAAAAAAAACTACCAGCGCTCTTTTAAATAACAAAAATTGTATAATTGAGTTATAGTTATGACTAGCCATGTTGCAGTATGGCTACAGTCCGATACAGAGCATACGTGACAGCCATCGTGTGCGGTAATATCAATAAAATATTTTCTACGGTTTAACGCGAAACAAATGAATTTACTTACATGATATACAAGTATTGTTGTGCATATTTAGATTTAAATACACATTTACATTTGAGATGCAAGCCGAGTACGGAGTTATTGAAATGTAGGTAAAACTATTTGTTATGAATATTCTCATACATTCTGTAAAACATGTTACCAGATACATGTAGATGTGTTATGTAAAAAGGTGTCACCGCTTATATTGACCTGACTTTGCATAAACGCTTGTGCCGTTTTGCACGAATATATAATATCTGAAGGAGAATATAGCTTAAGTAAAATCTTACCTTTGATAAGCATTATATTGAGTAAAAATGAGAAAATGGAATAAATTATTTGAAACTCAGCTCTAGAGAGATCAGTTTAGTAAAATAACGATTTTTTCAATAGCCATAAAATATTTTCATATAATATTAGTGTAACGGAACTAGGGTCCACGATTAAGTACTATCGGCTGTGTCAATACTTTCAATGACAGAAGATCTCAAGAGTGGCTGGAACGCAATAAAATAAATATATTGTGACATACGGAATAAAAGTCGCAATGTTTTCAGTCATTTCGTAATAAGTAAACCTTATAAAGATTACTTTGCAGGATAATTTATCGAACATAAAAACACCAATAGCTACTTAGGTCCAACTCGGTGTCAGAACAGATAAGGCTGATATGAAAAATCCTCTTGTATACTTTTTATTGTATCAGTAAAGATAACAGAGACAGGATTCACCAATTAGTAGTCATGTTTCTGTCACGTGGTCATGACAAACTAAGCTCGACTTATTAGCCGTTATAAAAAAGGCGGGAAACTTAAAACATAGCACTAAATCATTGATTTCTACTATATGATAGGTCTTTATACTTAAATAAGTTAGTAACAGAGAAGAAAAATGTCGTGAGGAACCTAGCACACTTTGTTAGAGTTCTCCATAATATTCTCCAATGCGTGGGAAATCTGCCAAACGGCAAGCGTAGCAGTTTACGGTCCTATATAGCGGAGAACAGTGAGCAACAGTGAAATGATAATAAAGTTGATGATGACTATGAGATAACTTGTGTAATAAATTGAATTACGTTAAAAGCTTAGGTCAAGTTTATCAGTAGCTTGTAGATTAGAACGTACCTCATATAAAATATACCTACCACAATAAATAACAACTTATCAGCTGAAATATTAGACGTTGCGAAATCGCGACATTCGGCAATCACGTACTGTCAGTACCTCTGATTGTGAATAGGACTTCGTCGAATTTCTTGCGATCTACTCCTTATGTTTTTAAACATTTCAACCACCAGCCAAATTGACTCTTCAAAGTTTTTAAATCTACCTTAAAATTACTACCACCATTCCTAAAAGAAACTACATTGTAATAAAGATAAAATAAAATAATGGTAATCGTCTAACAGAGATTAAAATAGACGCTAAACCAACGAGACAGTCATAAAATATGTATCTAAATGCACCCTAGTTTTCTGTAGTCCTTCCACCGCCCTCACGAAGATCTACCAGTAGGAATACCGGTCTTTTTGAGTATGATTAAACTTACTTATCTAAATAAATTCTAAGAATGTATTTTAGCGCAGCGACCCAAGAAAACATGATTTTAAGAAAAAGAAGTTTTACTGTGAAACCATAACTAATATTATGCTTTTTTCATATATTGGACAATGGTGAGCTACTATCTCATTAGTACACATTGTAATTTTACACGCATCTGCTGTTATTGGACACGGGACTTCTCTTGTAATGAAAGGAGTTACGGCAATAATCTTCCACGGAGGTTAAGAAAGATTTGAAATACTTCACACCTCCTTAGACAATATATTGGACTAATCCAAAGAGTGCTGGTTTCTTCGCGATGTCTTGCTTCACCATTGCTACTACCAGCACCAGCACTAGTGCTGGAAATCGTGGGGACAATTTAGTGACAAAACTAAAACCACCTACCACCATTTTCGTGTCATGCACGTAGGTTATTTAGAGAACTTGTTAATAAACAATGTTCGGTGGTAACCCGCCAGAGACATTTGAGAATAGACGGAACTGTTGTTGTTAAGGCGGGAAAACGGTATAGCTACCTAAATGAAGAGCAACAAGTAATCAAGTCTAAACGTTGATGGGAAATTGGACAAGTTAAGGGCGAAGCAACTAATTTTTGGAGATTATGGGAACACTAGATATAGTTACCAAAAAATATAAATTTTCCTGCTGAGTCTTACACTTTTTTGCTTTCTATAGGTTTTGTTTTTAAATACGAGGTATGCCATCTTTAGTAGCGTACTAAAAAGGAGAAAAAAAATTGTTAGCCAAAAATGTCTACAGAGCATAAATTACAAGTTAAGGTCTCAGTTTTAAATATTGATATGGTACACAGCCTAACAATAAAATTGTCCATTCAGTGATTTTTACCTGATGTGGCAAAACAAGTGTTATGCTTACTTAATGTCTTAGTAATATAGCGTGAATAACTGTATTCTAGATATTACGTCAGAGTACCTAAAGGCTGTACATTAAAACAGTTTCATTCAAATCTATTAAACGGTTTTCTCATGATTCGGCGGCAAATGTATAATCAGAAAAATGCGATTATGGCCTCTTTATCTAAACCTTGCGTACAGTCGTAGGTACTATAAAAATTCAACGAAATAGTATAAAGGAAAAAGTATTAAAGATTTCCAACAAAACTACAAAAAAAATATATTCAACATGTTAATCATACAACCGCAGCTCATATTGTTTCTTATCTATGAAACAAGTTCTGTTACATTGGACAATATGAGGAAATATTCCTACGTTATAGTACATAGTTTCACATGTAGTAAAATCAAACAATTCGCAATAACGAGTCGAACAATTTTTACAATAATGTTCTAACATTCTTGAACTTCAGAGATAATCATACTTGCATGACTACTCGCGGCCTGAAAATTTACATTAACCCTTGAAAGATAAAATGCAGTAGGTTCTAGTTTTCTTATTTCATTTTAAACATCGATCGCACAGACGGTCATGTTAACGTGCATCTAATTTCCAACACGGGAAATATAATTTAAAAATAGTATAATATTTAAAAATAGAATACTATTTTTTTAACACATTTTAAACACATATGCCAACTTAATAAACAAAAAATATTTAAAAATAGAATACCAACTTTTTTTAACGGCACTGGTTTTACAACACGTACGCCAGCTGCGCAGGCTGCGGGGTCACTATACATTATCAAATTTGCTATTACGACCCGATTAACTTATCAACACTTGTATCAAGTTGTTGAGTGGCATATTGTTTTGTAACACCCGATAACAGAAGACGTTTATTTTGTAAATGATTGATGGTTTTAATACTTTTTATGCTGTATTCATTCTCGTTGCTTACAGTTTTATTAAAAAGGGCTCAAGAAGAAAACACTTCATTTTTAAATGAATGTTTTATGCTAACTAAAACATTTCAGTTTATTAATGTTCTGTACTTTTCAGAATTTTAACCATCCTAAGTGATTCTTGAGTGTATAAATAATGTTATACTCAGCTCAAAATATAGGTAATCACGACATTTCAGCCAATTTTCAAATATTACACTTGAAACTGAACCATTATTTTCAATACAAAAAATTTCAAATTGATTATAGCACATCTTCATATACTAAACATATTGCTGAAAGCTGGAAAAAGACTTGAAGATTGAACTGTAAAATGATAAGTGTTTGCCTATTTAATAAAAAGACTAATAAATTTAAAAAGGGTTCATGACTGATTATTATATTGATTTACAGATATAATATAATCAGCCCTGTAATTCTCCAAAGGGGCAGGCAGAGTATTGGTAGTAGGTACTCCCACTTTTCACCAGTTACATTATATGTCACATGGAATAGGTGGTGAGTCCATTGTTATACACCAACCACAATTGCAGACTGGAGTTAATACTGGAAATTTGAAGTGAGAATAATACCTTTTAAACACCCAACAATACCTTACCAGCCATTACCAGAGATCAAACCAAGAATCTCTTGTATAGCAATAGTGCTTTGAATCATAAAACCAATGAAGAATATTTATTTAATATTGTAATAAAACTGAAAGACTGTTTCGTAGGCTCAGTATCAAAGAAAATATAAGAGATTATGGGGACGAACTAACTATAGTTATTAGGAGACCTAATCAGTATTATTTATTAACATGAATAGCTCTTCATTTATTGGTATTTTTGTAAATTCCTTTGACAAATTAACCTTTTATTTTGACATGGCTACTTAAACTTAGGTACATCTGTGCAAGTTTGTACTCAAGAAGGTTTTATGAATACCCATACAATATTTGTTCACCTTTTTCATTCGCCTGTTAATAGATTAAGGGGTTTGGTAATTTCCATTTTGAGTTTTATGGTAGTTTATCATATTTGTGAATGTAGTTAAAAACATAACATTATGCCTGTAATCCCCGAAGGGGTAGACAGAGGAGCATAATACACTCCCATGTTTCACCTGTTATGATTACATCCCATGGAATAGGTTGTGAGCCTATTGCCAAACACTGGTCACAGATCCATACACCAATTGACTACTTGAAATACTAAATTAGAAAAATCAAATAGTACCAATCCAGGATTTGAACCCAAGATCCCCTGACTAGTAAGAAACAGCTAAGGTAATATAAACCATTAAATAATAATTCCAGCTATATTTTCTTTTCATAATGTCTTCATTAACAAATAATTAATGATAATGTAATGATAATATTCCGATGTTTTCAAAATGATAGAAGAATGAAGAATAAAAAAATTACAAAATAGATATACAGTGAAATTATTGTTGGATAAAGGTGTTGAAAAACATCAAGACTCATTTATCTTGATCAAATAGGTAAAATCATAGCTCCTAGCAGAGTCTGGAGTGTCAAAACTGATGTATGTACATAGATAAGTATTAAATGATTAAGAAGTATATTAGATCTGTGAGAACAAGGCTGTGAGAATCCCAGTATAACAGTTTATTTATAATATTAAGCATAGTAATAATAGAAACATACATTTTAAATATGCCTTCAAAGTACAGACATATAATTAAAACTTAGTACTAGCAGACATCCATATGTGAGATAACTAAGTCAGAGTTAATTAACTTAACAGACATTTATTATCTAGTATTTTCTGAGATATTTGAACTGGTACGAGTCCCTCAATAATCATTATATAAAATTATTATAATCATATAAAACATGCAAAAAGCCATTAAAACATGAATATAAATTTTATTTAAAAAACAACATGAATTTAAATTGCAATTACAGTATAGATGGTGAAAAATTAATATTAAATGATTTAATTAATTTTTAAGAAAAGCTTCATTAAAAGATAATGTTATCCATAAACTTAATATACTTTCATTGCCTTAAGTAGAATTTAAAGAAGTTTGCTATATTCCTATTTAGTTAAAATAATTATCTTGCTACTATCAGAATACATGAGCGATTTACTTACTCATTTCCATTGGGTTTCATTGTAAAACAGCACAGCGTTCAGCCGACGTCAACGGGAACCAATTTAATTCAATTCAAGGTTTGTTTACACGTAATGTTTCACTGTACATACATTGTACAGTGTCTGAAACCTATATAGTCCCAATCAGCAGTTTAGTTTAAAACCAAATGCGCTGATTGGCACATTATGGCCATTATATTCTAAAACGAAATAAAAGTGCTGAGTACAACGAGGTAAATAGTATTGTAAGAGCAAATAATATCATTAACAAAATCTTTTTAGTTTATTATTTTCCAGATGATCATCATTTCTCTAAATCAAATTTATCGTACACAGACGTTCTGAAACCAGTTATTATGGTATGACAAATCTGAAAATGACATTTACAAACTTGAAACGTTTTTGAACGTGTTTGGTTGACAATATTGTTCTACTATAAGTCTTATTATAGTTACTGAAAATTAATATTTCTTTTATAACATGAAATGAGAAGATAAAAGTACTTCGATAATAATATTGAATATGATATACTTAATAAACCATGAACATGCACAGCATCGTTTCACAAAATTATGTGTTGCTATCATAAAGTAATATCATACATTTTCAGGTACATTAGCGCAAAATTATTATGAAATAAGCGTGTCTACTACTAGAGTATTTGTAAGCAAACAATTAAAAAAATAAAATACCAATTTAGAGTCATCATTTTCGTATGCTCCGCACTCACAAATATTATTCATTCACTTTTATAGATCAACTATCATGAAATCTATCATAGATGTATCCATAAATCATGAATAAGTATTAAAATCTTACTTGACATATATATCAATATTTAGAATTACAGCCATTCTTTAGCTTTCAAGCTAATAAATTAGTCAGGCGAAAATCATTTTTGTGCTGAGCACACTTATGACATTTTCTGATTCTGTCTCTTTTGCTCCCGCTCAGTTCTCAAGGTGGTTATATTTGTAAATTTCTATGTAAAACTTATAAAATAGGGTTAAATACTCAATTAATACAGCTTATACCTATTTATTGATTTACCGGTCCACTCGGAAATCTGTTAAATTTTATATTTGGGGTAATGATTACTTAGATATTTACTGGTGACAATTCTTCGGTTCCGTATTCAACGTTGTTATTGTGGCTAAAAGTGATCAAATAGCTCGATTTTGGTAAAATAAAAACCATTTCATTGACATGCTTGAAAAGTGTTTCACATTGTGCATAATCAAGTGTAAAAGTAGTAAATTTTCGTTGTGAAGTGTCCTAACCTATACAGCTATAAAAGTGAAATGTGTTAAGGAAATAGGGTTAAGTTTCGGTGTTTGTGGTTTCAGATGAGTACGAAAATTATGAAAGCGGGTGCCGCTGAGGCGGACCAATTCGAGACTTCGATCTCACAGGCTCTGGTCGAGCTGGAAACCAACTCCGACCTCAAAGCCCAACTTAGGGAGCTATACATTACCAAGGCTAAGGAAATCGAACTGCATAACAAAAAGGTAAGCTATCACGAGTAGTTTGTCATTAGGAAAAAGAAATTATGAGAATTTAAAGCCGTGTTATTTTAAAACATTAATTTATAAACAACTTGTGCATCTGCGACAGTTGACAAGATTTTTGCTCGTGTAGCTGAAATCTTGTCAACTATCGTGTGGAACTTCAATTGTATTTGTATTCAAGTTTGTATATTTAAGAAATATCTATTTTACTGTTAGATGTTACATGTGTATAAATTCATTTTTTCTAGTTATATTTACAATACTAATTTGGAAGGCTGAAACGTGGAATTCGTTTCGGGAGTCGGACTTAAAAGTACATATTTTTGTAAACATTCAAGCTATGAACTAATCTGCTTTTTATCATTGTTTTTTTAAGGCTTTTTAATTAATTTTATGGCCAATGTTAAACAAACATATACATATGTGTAGTGATGAAAGCAACACACTATATTGTAGGCCTTTCCTTTGAGAAAGAAAAAAATCTTTCAAAGAAAGGTTAATAATATTTGCAAGTTTTGCTGTTATTTCATAAAACTAGATTTTGTATTCTTTGAAAATTAGTACTATTAAATAAAATATTACTGGTGCTTATTAACAACTAAATTATGTATGTCAAATTGTACACTTGTAAAAAACATGAAATGTAAATAATATTTAGTGTTACCAATTGATACAAATTTAGCCCAGGACTTCATATTATCTCAATGATACCAGAAAAAGGAGAATATTATGGTCAATAACAAATAAAATATTAGCTGAATTTGCTTAAACTTTATATGGTTATATTGAACTATTCTTATAGGATTGGTCTAATTTTAAGATGATAAATTAACTGTGCCTGGTGTACGGCAATCGTCACGCCACTTATTCCATGGGACTTAAACATAATTGGTGAAACATGGGAGTCTACTACACTCTTCTGCCTACCTCTTCAGGAGTTACAGGCATGATGTTATGTTTGTTTTTATAGATTATTATAAATTAATATTTTGTTTCAGTCAATAATAATTTATGTACCCATGCCCAAGCTGAAGGCCTTCCAAAAGATCCAGATTCGTTTAGTCCGAGAGCTGGAGAAGAAATTCAGTGGCAAGCATGTTGTGTTCATTGGAGACCGCAAGATTTTGCCCAAACCGAGCCATAAGACTCGTGTTGCGAACAAACAAAAGAGGCCGCGCTCCAGGTATATATTATTAATTATTTCCAGTTTCGATAAGGCATTGATAGTTGATAGTTGCTTGAATTCCATTTCATGCCCAACAGGTTATAAGCTGCTACATCTATAAGACACTAATAGAATACTGTTCCATGTTGCTATAATGAATATAACAATTGATGTCAATTGACAATTGACATCAATTCTCTATAGTACAGCCAGAAGAAAAATTTATCACCAGTGGTCATCCATTCACATATTGAACACATGGAATTGCTCAACTTTGCTTTGCTTGTAATTTATCTTTTGTATTAGTTTTATAAGAGGTTTACACAGTTGCAATTTGTCCATTTTGCCATTTAGGAGGCACACATTATTAAACGTATTTTCAGCTGCTGGTAAAACATTTTTGTGGTGATTATTTTCGTACTACCCCCTGTGTGGCTATAAAACCTAGTCTCCTTTACTCGGCAGAAGTTTTTAATATTTTTTTAGTTAAGAGAAGAAACCATCGTTAAGATTTGGTTATAAGATTTTTAACATACCAACACTGATAAAAACTCATATACTGTTTTCATTCAAATCTGCTATGATTACATAAAACTTACTTTTAATTGCTTCCAGGACCCTCACATCAGTGTATGATGCAATTCTAGAGGACCTCGTTTTCCCTGCAGAGATTGTGGGCAAGCGCATCAGAGTCAGACTGGACGGCTCTCAGCTCATCAAGGTTCACTTAGACAAGAACCAGCAGACCACTATTGAACACAAGGTTTTTATTTATTCTCTTGACACTTTGTTACACAAACTATTTTATACATGTTGCAACATACTTTAACACAAAATTTTATATACATGTTATTTGAACCTATTTTGATGCAAACTATTTTATACATGTTATTCCATTAGTAGCATTGCACTTTTCCTGACATCTTAACTCTTTACTTTGCATATATTGCTATAAGCTGCCCTAACAGTGATTGGTGCTTGCTGACATGTTTGAGGCCCCTATGAATACAAGAACCTGTTGAGATATGCTTATGGAGAACTAAAGAACATCAGCTGTTATCTGTATGTGTGAAAAAGGTTTCACTGTTTGTTCAGATCATGTATATGTAATTTAAAAAAATGACTGCTAATTCTTATGCAGACATCTATTCGGGCAGCTAATAACTTCTACTTTATATATCACCTGACTCAAGTGACAAAAATGATAAAACCATATCTAGAGTCAAGGTTGGAAGTCTGCTATGCAGCAGTGCCTAAATAATATTTGGAATTGTATTATCAAGCACACAAGATCAGGCTTTTCTACATAATCCTAATCCAATTAGTTATTATTAAAGTTATATACAAATGTATATGACTGTAGAGGTAAAATAGCCTTAAGCTGTTTTGACTTTCATTGAGTCACTATGACTGCTATAAATGACATTGACAGTACAATAATTAATTCTGATTATGATAGGGTCTGTGATTCCTTTATAGTAATATTTTATACATATGGACCTCATTGCCTGTTTATCTACACTGAAGGAAATCAGTGGACTCGCTCATATGTCATTAGTTATATGAAAGGCTTATTGCACTTTTGTAATGTGAACATTATAGAAATAATTATTTTTGTTCTCAGGTGGACACCTTCCAGTCTGTATACAAGAAGCTGACAGGGCGCGAAGTGACATTCGAGTTCCCTGAACCCTACTTGTAAACTTAGGACTATGACTTTACAATAAAACTAAAATCTTAAGTTGGACATTTTTCTTTAGCCTCATGTTACCTACAAAAACCTACTGTTGTTGTCTGGTACCTTGGGTTCAATTTGACAACCCTAACTGAAATCTTTAAAAATGTAAATTGTCTGTAAAACCCAAAGGAGTAGGTAGAGGAGCGTAGTATACTTCTACAACTTGACAATTATGTCTATGGCTCACAATGGAGTAAGTGATGACAGGCTGACAGTGTCTGTGTTGTGTGTGCAAACTCCGGAGCGACATTTGGCCTCCTAATTCAATCTCAGAAGTATTGCTGCTATGGATTACGTTACAAGTAATAATAAAAGTAATAATACTTTTAAAAATCAACTAGATCATGTCGAAAACTAAAACCCCGGGTAAGGATATCAATAAACAAACTCAATTTTATTATTGTAGTAAATTGTTATTGCTATAATTGATTTATTGATCAGTCCATTAAATATTCATACCGATTTATAGATACAAAAAACTGCAGAGCACAGATTAGCTAGAAAACGAATATTTCATACATTTATGAATATAGCTACAACTGAAAATGCGAACCTGTCACTAATTATTGTACACATTTCTTTTTTATTACATGAGAATAGTTTATGATATTAGTCAATAAATGCAAGAATACGTTGATATTCAGTTAATTGAGGACATTCTATGAATACAGGACTGAAAACAATATACCTACTTACATCAGGGCCCCATAAAGTGGTAAATTCAAGGCGATGTCTTAAGGCGTAAAGATTTTACTTTATAAATTATTGCAAGTATATATGTTATGGTATTAAAATTTATAGCTAAAAATTAACAAAATTACAAAAAGAAATTTCATAAGGCACAGCTTACCTTAAGTACGCTCTAATCTAATTAATGTCTAATAATATTATGGCCCAATACAATCATAATTACATTTTTAATAGTACCTAATTGCCAAAACTAACGTTTAAATAATTAATAATGTACACAACCAAAATAATAATAACGATATATTTTAATACTTACATATAAAAACACATCATCCCTGTCGGAGTGTAAAAGAATACCTCCCCTGACCCCATGTCGGGATACCAGGGTGTCGTAAAAGGGGACTAACCTGGGCGCTGGCAGATTACAGCAAGATACGGCTTACTTAAACACAACTAAATGCCTTGGCCGCCGACGGGCAGCAGCTTAATGACAGAAGTTTAGCAGCGGCCTATATCCAGCAGTGGAATTATACAGGCCAATGATGACGAGAAACACATTTGTGACGATCTTTATTCTAAAGTGTTACAAAAATCCAGTGCAGAATGGTATAAACGTGATGAAAATAACTAAATCCAAATTCAAGACTTTTTTAAAAGCAAACATTGCCACTGGCCAAAATGAGTTAGATAGCAATTCAAATGTCATAACAAAACACAAAATAAAAAAAAAAAACAACTTTTAAATATCGAATAAATCGAGACGTTACAATTATTCTAATAGCTCTAAACCCTATTAACCCAGAATATCCTACATTAAAAACTACAAGTCGTTGCTGTAAAACTGTTCGAAATCCGTCATTTCTGGTTGATTGGTTGGTTGATTGTGACTGGTGTCTTTGACATTGCTTTCGTGTTCTGGTTCACTTGGTTTGATGACTTTGATGTAGTTCACAGGTACTAAGGCGGCAGTTGTATTGTCAGTGGTGCCCATAACCCATCCAGTTTGCCAGAGTCTTCCTTGCAGGGATTGGGAGGCTAGTGTGATGACTTGGTTCGCTTTGAAGCTGAGCTCCTGCGGGGAGGTCGCTACGTAGTCGTAAGACGCGATGGCGCGTAGTGGGTTCTGCCATGTCTTCGGGTCGTTTACTGGAATTAAAATAGTTTTTTATTATGTACATTTTAAGCACAATAAAAAAATACAAAAATTAAATGAGTGTTCAACATCAGTAACTCCTTTGCTGTTCCGTTATTTAACACATTTTCCTCTAAGTATGAGAATAAGATCAGTCATAATCTACAAAGCTGGCGGGGTAAGAAAATATCCTATAACTGAAACGCTAAAATAAATGGGGTTTAAAAGTGCAATTTTAAACTTTACCACAAAAAGGGTAATAAGGAGACTGTATGTTGAGATTTTGTGTCGAAAACATTGTATACTGAATGGTCCTACACATATGTAAGTCCATTATACATGTATGAGAATTAAGTATTGCATATTACTGAACGTGTCATCATTGTAACTACTGTTTTCTTTACACATTGTTCATCCTACCGTCATTACCAGATTCTCATTTTTTTCTACCTGAACACTGGTCTATAGAAATGGCTTCCTGAATAATAAAACCGCCTTTTGTATATCAAATGTTACTAGATTGCCATTAAATATATTTTTATTAATATTTTTATGCTCCCATGTAATAAAACGTGCAGAGTGTAAAAATAAAAATTAAATTACATTGTAAAATGTTATCCAACGCGCTTTTGTAGAAAATAGCTCGTAACTAGCTATTGTATTATGAAGGCAACCGTGTAATTATTTCGTCTGCATAAATTATTTTTATGTTTGCATAAAGTTGAACTTTGATCACAGACTGTATAAAGATATAGTTTTTATTATACTCAAGTACACTCTAATCGATTTAAACGCTCTTTTGCATGCACATCAATCAATGATTTGAATCGATTTCCATTTAATGATAGATATTTGTATTTTCATTTATTTTTATCTCCTTCTAGTGCCTAACTCTATGTGCTTAGTAAGTATATTATATAATAGAACTAATGTAAGTACTACTTATATGTTTTAGTATTGATCAAGTAACAATTTATATTAAAGATGATTGATTAATTAACATCTGACTGATGAAAGAATACGAGTTAGCGTAATTCCCACAGAATTTTTAAAGCACCCTAACGTCTGATATCAGACTCAGAAAACTTGGGAAAACAGAAGTACATATTATAAACATTTATTAATAATTAATTTTCCATCTGTTTTAGAGCCAGGGATAATATAGCTGTCGTCACTGATGATAAAAATATTATCTGTAGAAGCGAAAAGCGGCTTTAAAATTAAGGCGGTAAAGTCGAGTTTTGAAAATATTAATAAGAACGAGATATTAATATTTATTATTGGGTATTTATAACATAAATTTCCAAGTAGCAGAACGAGGTCTGGATTTATGGCCCGTGTATGACAACATGTTTACCTCCTATTCGATGGTGGGACGTTTAACATGAAAAGTGGTATTACATTCCTTTGCCCTACCCTTTAGGGGAAATTCAGGCGTTTTGTTATATTGAAATACAAACCTAATATAAATAATACTGAGTGAGTGACTACGGCCTTAATCCTCTCAGTGTGAGAGGAGACCTATATTCCAACAGTGGAATAATAAATGGTTCAATTATTATTTATTTTTTTAATATAGATATTTTCGACCACTAATAATTCCGAGTTGGACAATCTTAAGAGAGGCAGATGGAGGGAAGGGGGAGGGACACAGACGCGTTTATCACTTTTGCCACTTGGATGGTAAATATCAGCTGATAAGCCGCGATAACGAAATGTCACCGTTCTCTTATGACGTTTTGGCATTCGTTCGATTGTAGTTTAAATTATGTAAACACCTTAGAATTTATTAAAAAAAAAATTCTGAGGTATGTGAAGTCTGCAAACCTGCACTTGGCCAGCGTGGCAGATTACGGCCTTAACCCTCTCAATATGAGAGGAGACCCATATTCCAACAGTGGAATGA
>DWME01000439.1:0-33784 GCA_018244795.1 Parelbella ahira ahira | reverse complement strand
TATTTCTCTAATCAATAATACCTCTACATTATTATATGATGTCGAATTTTCAAACGCTTCTCCTGAAAAATTACATCATTTGCATAAGTGACTGTGTTGCACCGTGGGTGCGATATATTTTTTATAAATTACATATTTTATTAACAAATTATATTATTGTATCTTATTAATGATTACACAATTCTAAGATGTTCTTAAAAAAATATCCAAAATAAATGTTTACACAACAATTCGAAGATTTTCTTAAAAATTCATCCAAAATAAAGGTACAAAAATAACATATTTACAAAAAATTGGGACGATTGCTGTTATTATTGTTTATGGTATTGTTAAGCAGCCATGAAAATAACTAAAAATATAATGAAGCTACACCATTAGTACATATTTAATTTGAATTTCATAATCCTTTTCTATAAACTTCATGCTAATATAATTTCTTATATAGTTATAATATCACAATGTATATAAAGTTACATATTTATTGTACTCCTGCATATGTAGTAGTCTTCCCAGTTTTCTTGATGACCTCTAGCAGCTGGTCAGCACTCAGTGATGATTTTACTTTTACCTTTTGCTCTGGCAAACTTATTGAGACATCATCTACTCCTTGGCCTTTGAGCCTATTGAGCACCCTCTCAACAGCTCCCGAACATCCCTCACATGTCATTTCCACATTGAATATATGTGTCTGCAAAGTAATTTACTATATTTGTTATATAAGAATGTGCCCTGTAAAATTAACAGTGTTCCCTAAATAGATAAGCAGTGTAGTGTTGTACACTCCCACAACAAACCTCATATATTCTGTCTCATACCATGGAAAAGGGGGAATCTAATAGTAGCTGGCCCAGGAATTAAACCCAAGACTTTTCGAACAGCATTCATGCTTAAAACCACTTGGCAAACAAAACAGTAAAATAAACAGGACATAGTAGTAGGACATTTCAGTTACAAAGTGTTGTTGATCACAATAGTTTAATAAATATTTGTATACAACTTAAAGATTTCATATTCTAACTTGTGTCATTGTCATTTAAATCATCACATTAAATAGATATAAAAATACAACACTGTACACTGTTCTTGGAATTCGTTTGAAGATTTATATGTTAAAGGCAGCTTTTATTTATATATAAAATTATGCTCTAAACAAATTATAATAATTACTAATACATATTTTTTACTAAATAATAGATCTGTGATGAAAACAATATATACTATGTAAGTCCCATAACACACACAAAAATGATTATCCCAAACAACATAAAATTCCATCCCAAAAACATTAAATATTCCTATTAATTAATTATTGACAGTATGTTGCTCAATGTTGGGATTAAATATGAATCTGTTGCTTTCCATATAACATTTGCAAGTTCACATCATAATGACTACGTATGTTTAGTACTTACGCTACTACTAAGTGAAATTATTGATGTTTATTTAGACAATAGAACTCTAGTAATCGAAATCGTAAACATAAAAAAATGAAAACTATTTAAATGCGTACTAAATAATTAAGAAAATAACCTTACCGATGACATCTTGTGAATTTCAGCTTACAAATATGTATTACTGTCTGTGCTGCTTGTCCTTTACGAATTGCTAGTGAGACAATTCAAGCGTAGCTTAAGTATTGAATTTGCTTATATGGTTATCATTACAGAAGCGTAAAATTTATCGAGATACTAAGTAATATTATCAATAGTACCATCTACATATACAAGTTCGTTGACCTGGACATTTTCTAACTGTACGTCACCAAATGTCACGCCATAGAGTAGGTAATATTTGATATCATTCCTAATTACTCTAGGCAAAGGCATTACAATATTCTTATTCAATTGCTTACCGCAACCAATCCTATTAGACTAGTAGTCTTTTCGGGTTTATGTAATTTTTCGTTTTCAAACTACTTAGTTGGTCTAATTAAATATTCCCGTATACAAAAAGTTGTTATCACTCGTAGTTGATTAATGCGATCTATAAATGCAGGACAGTTTAAAATTTTAATATTCGATTCATTAATCGTAGGTATATTGATATTATAAGAAAAGTAATGAGCCATGAAAGTTTACTAATATGAATAGAATAAAATACTTGTTTTTCAATTTTTGATCAACATTTTTATAAAGGAAAATGAGGTATATGAGGGAATGAAAAATCATAAGTACATTTTAAAGCAAAGCTGCTGTGGAGGTAATTTTTTTTTCAAACATGAAAATTTAACAACAAGCATTACAATTCGCTTAGACAGGAAAGGTGATTAATATAATTTTAGGCAACGAAGACTTATATGCTATATTATTATGAATTATACGCTACGTTGTTAATACGTTATATGATAATTCGTTGTAGCTGTACTATAATTTACAATTGATCTATTGTGACTAGTTCAAGGGCATATTTATTAATTTTAAAACTTTTGCATTTATATTACTGGATAAATAGAAAACTATGGTATTTAAGACGCATATTGGTAATTATAATAATGTTATTATTCAGTAACTTCTTGAGGACTTTTGAATTTAACAGATAGGTATTACGCGTAGGCGAGCGCTGATTTCTACAATTACAGAATACAAAATTGTGTGTGAAACTATTTAACATTTAGTTTTATATAGGTATTTATGCATTTGATATACTGCATATTCCTATATTTATAAATTATGAGTTATAATGTTTGTAAAATATTAATTCATTTTCCGTCACATTCCTTAACCTTGTCCAATGAATAAAAATACGAAATTAAAAAAAAATATGGTTTTGACAAGTAGACAATTGAGATTCGGTTCGGTGTGTCCGTGAGGCTTTATTTATTTAATTTCACGTAATTTCATGTAAAAATTTTTGAACAAATGATATCATGCCACTCAGGGAAGATCTCAGAGAGTTGGGCTGGTAAATAATATGCTATTAATTCCATTTTATGTGTTTGTTTTGCTTTTACTGCAAATAATATTTGTATGGTGCTTCTAGGAACCTGAGTGAAGAAGGTGTTGATATTATTACGGAAAATGGTCAAATAAACGATGTAAATATAATTACCAAAAGAGCTTTGGATGTAAGTATGTTACTAATATAAATAATTTGTTTCCGCCTCGGATAGTTCATTGCCACAGAGTAACGATCTTACGTTTTTCACATGTAATTTTTTAGTTCGACTTGAGAGACATAGGCGAAGGCGCATTCCCCGAGGATTTTACCAAGGATCCAAGCAAGCTTGAAAAGCCGATAGTGGTTCAAATTCAGAAGATTAGGAATGTTTCGGCGCCGAAGGCAAACGAAGAGTCTAACTCAGCACCGCGGATGTTGAAGCTAACGCTCCATGACGGGAAGTCGACGTGTACGGGATTAGAAACCAGTCCAATCCCCACTATTAACATCAACACTCCTCCAGGGACGAAATTACTATTGAACAATGAGGGGCTGGAAGTGTGTCACTCTATACTATGGTTGACTCCCTGTTTAATTACAGTGCTGGGTGGAAAGGTATCTCACATGATAGAGAAATGGGAGTTAAATCGAAGTCTTGCCAAGCATACAAGAGGTAAGTTCTTTAAAATCATGGGACACCATATGTTATAATAAAACAGTATTTTGTTGAGTTTATTTATTTATTTATGACATAGATACACCATTCACTTATCACTAAACTTATATTGTTGAATAACATTTGGTCCTGCTCAATATAGTTTGCTTTCTAAGGTATTTGTTAATGTATACCCATAAATTAGGAATGTGCGACAGCTGACATATAATATTCTTAAATAGATAAACAATCATGTAGAACAACACTGTAAGCACCAATAAAACTATTGAAGCAAACTTATAGAATAAAGCAATCTTATTTTAAATCATAATCAAAAGTAAATAAATTAAACATAGTGTCACACCTAAATTTCTTCAGAAGAGTTAGCAGAGGAATTTAGTACAATCCCATGTTTTATCAGTTGTGTTATATGTCCCACCATGGAATAGGGGGAGAGCTTATTGCCAATGATTATATACTGTTAGAGACAACAATACGAGTGGATGGGGAACAACCCCCTTTCTAACTTCGATATGAGTGGAATTCCCTATACACCGGTGCAGAACATTGGAAGGGCCCTTTTTTATTATTCGTGTGCCGTCGGCGGGCAGTGCGGGATTAGCTCTGGTGTTAGGTGGTTATGCGTCTCATTTGTCCAGTTTGATAATGTTTAGAACAGAGGCTAATTAGTAAAACGGTAATACAATGTGATCACAGTGTACTCGCAGCTGCTCTTTTTTGGTTACTCACACACTGGCCCTTACTATTTTATGAAGGTGCAAATAACACCGCCGATCCGATGTTTTATATTTAAAAATACATATTGCTTCAACTGGGAATTTCAAGTCAGGAAAACTGAATAATAATTTGCTGGAACCGGGGATCACATATAGGACTTCTTGATCAGTAATCACACTTGCAACCATCACCCATAAGGCAGTTCAATCAAATTTATCATTATGTACAAGGTCATGATAGGTGGGTAGATTGGCTTCTGACTGCAGAAAGCAAAATAAGAGTTCTACTTAAAAGGTATGCAAGCGCAAAGCAAGGCACAAGCAATGCGAAATTATATCTGTGTAATTTTTGAGTTCTGAATGTTTTATATACAAAAAAACTTCCACTACATCTCAGTAAAAGGAGTGTAGGTCGCCCTCCTACCAGATGGTCTGACGACCTGAAGAAGACAGCTGGGAGCCACTGGATCCTGAAGGCTCAGGACCAGAAGCAGTTGTGCAGATTAAGGAAAGCCTATGTCTGGCAGGGAATGTCTAGAGGCTCATCAGCCTCTAGACATGATGATGATAATTAGGATGAATATTTTATTGCTTTAATTGCTGTAAACATGTGTTAGGTTCTAGGTTTAATCCCAAGATCGGACAAAGTAATATTGCATTTTTCTAACTTGACATTCTGATTTATTCTGGTAAATGTAATTAGCTATCTTCTAATACATAGGATGTACAACATAACTGGTGATTACTGAGAGAAATACACTTTTGTGCTTTTACCTTCAGGAAAATACATGTTGATGTTATGTTAGCTTATAAAGTTTCCTAAGATATTATGATAAAGTGACATTAGTTTTCTTTGACTGAAGTCTTACTTTTACTGGAATATACTCAGTATACACTTATTATCAATATATAATTGTATTACTGCAGTCTGTCTTCAATACCTCTTGTGGCCATTACTGTGTACAATCCATTATAGTTCATCTTACAATGTTTAACTTAGTGTTCATGTAATGGTGAATTTATTGGCAGTGTCTTTTATCTTACTCAATTGGACATTGATGTAGCATATTGCGAAGAAGCAAGCTAATATTTTTAAATTTGTAAGATGTCTGCTCACACATGCCTCAAATAGAAAACTATAACCTTAAATTTTATAAGTGTGAGAGAGTATTGTGTAAGGGAAAGTAAATAAATAGGTGATGGCTGGAACCTACTCAAAGACATACCAATAACAAATATATTGCAGTATATTTTCCCTATAATTACATATCTCATGACTATTTCCTATTATAATTATGTGGCAGATAGTTCCTTTATACTGGAAATTTGTAGTAATTTGGAGTAGAAGACAATTTAAATCTTTTGAAGGGTCTCAGTAGGTGGCTATACATTTGTTTATGAAGTTACTGTATTGGACTGCCATTATATGTGATGAAATAAATTTCTAATTGCAAAGCAGTGACATGATAACCTTACAAGTATAGTTTGCTTAGAAGTTTAAGGTGTGCAATTTTCGTTATGTGGTTTTCCTTCCCTGTAATAACAAATAATGTTTAATAATAAAACATATTTTTCTAAAGAGTTGTGAGTCATGGAATTGAACCCAGAGTGAAAGGCTGACTTCTAAACCACTAGTTTAATATATATCCATCTCCCATAAGGAAATAGGGAATTAACCAATTGCTGTATGACAGGCACAAATCCAGACTCCTTGCTATTACTAGGAATTCCAAGTTAGATAAACCAGATAGTTACCAACCTGGGGGGAAGGACCCATGACCTCTCAATAAACAGTCACTGTTGCAGACCCTCTACCAATGAGACAGTCATTATTGTTTTAATAGCAAACATACATCATGGCTATTGAGAATTCGTTTTTCAGGTGGTATAGGTATTGAGGGGGGCCCACCACCATGGATTCCATTTGGACAAAGATTAGAAGCAATTACTGTAGATAAACAATTCAAAAGTCTTCAAGAATCTTCAAAACAGGAAAATCCTGAGTTTGAAGCTCAAAGGAAAGGGGCCATTGCTGAGGCTCAAAGACTATCAGGTGTTAAAAAGGTATAATGTGGCTTTTATTAAATATTTTTATTTGCTTGGTTTATTGGTTCAGTGAACAGAGTACTTGACTGCTGAGCCAGGGTTTGAGTTCTATTCAAGACCAATAATTGTGTGGGTATGTGTTCTGTTTATGTGTAAAATTAGATATGTATTCAGAGTTTGGGATATATATATATACATATATATATATATATATCTATATATATATATATATATATATTTAATTATAGTAACGTAGGAATGCATAATGCAAATAACATATATGTAAATATAGTCTATGTGTTATTATATAACATTTTTAAGATACTGCAGTACCTTGTTTTAGGTGTTCGGTGGAGGTACTAAGCCTTTACTTGATGCAAATGTGCAAAAGCTTGTTGATGCTGGATTTTCTGAAGATCAAGCCGATAATGCCCTTAAATATACAAAAAACAATGTTGATAGAGCCCTAAGAATGCTTCAGAAGAGAGATAATTCTGAGAATAGGAAAGAGAAGGCAAAAGATTATGAAGCACCAAAACGTAAAGGTCGTAAACAGGAAAATAATGATGAGGATGGAATACCTGTAAAACCATCTGGGAAAGTTTCATTGTTTGATTTCTTGGAAGATAAACTTCCTAATGTTCCTAATGACAAGGACAAAAATAACCGTCACTTTAATGCAAACTCAGATGAAAGATCTGACAAGGGTTTCAATGGTCGAGATAGACACAGTGCCAGAAATAACGGTCGAACAGGATCCAGGTATGATGGGCATAATAGATACAAATCAGATGGCCGGGGTCATTACCCAAGTGAACATCATAGAGACGATAGGAAGTATCCAAATCAAAATGAAAAACCACCGAGATTTCAAAGGAAGTTAGAAGAGAGACACAAGCAGCATCAACATCAGCAACACCAAAACCATCAACAGCACCAACATCAGCATCAAAACCAACAGCAACAGTATCAACAACACCATCAACAACACCATCAGCAACATCAACAGAGATATCAACAGCAACAACAGTTGCAGCATAATAATGTAAATTATAACTTAAATTACAATAATTCCTATCACAACCAGTCACAGTATAACGATAGGAATGTAATACATGATAGAAATATGAATGATAAAATGCAACAGCCTCAAAATTATCGTAACGCAAATGTCATGGACAGCCTAGTTGATGCTACAGCAAACTTGAACCTTCTTTCAAATCAATCACGGCCTAATGAGGAGGTACAGACTCGTAACTATCAGCACCAGCCAGATCAGGGCTACCAACCTAAGCAGTCTTACTTGCTAAATCACACTACTCCGGACATTATACCCTTTAGAAGAAATAATGATTTACAAAAATACCAGGAGCAAACATATCAACACAGACAACAACACGAACTGCAACACCAACAGCAACAGCAGTCTAACGGTTACATAGAGCAACAACAAAGTCCGATATATTCAAACATGAACTACATGGGGAACACGCCACCTGCTTATGACAATCGCCATTATGGATATGGCGCCAGACCACAGGAGTATAACACAATACAGGCGGGTGGACCATTTTTGGCTGGTTCTCTGCTGGGTTTTCAAAACGCAGCTGTCAATGAACAGGCTCGCGCCATGCTTGGAGTGGCGGATATAAATTGGAAAGTTGGTGATCGTTGCCTAGCACTCTACTGGGAAGACAACAATGTAAGTTTTTCAAATCTTTTGTAATTACATAGTATGTGCATTATGAACTCAATTTATGCCAATTGTCATCAATGTTTTGTTTCACTTTGGAAATTGAATCTGGTCTATGAAAACATTATGCGGACCTCTAAAACGCGAAACTCTCCTCCCGATATTTTCCATTACCAGACCATCTAAGTAAAAAAAAAATTTAAACCGTTAGGCAGGCACTGCTGTCAATGCCAATAAATTTTCTGTAAATTTTAGTTATGAGTATATTTGATGTCTTTTATCTAAAATACACCTAGAACAGACTGACATTGTAACACTGTAATGTGTTTGATTTACAGTTTTATGAAGCTGAGATCACTGGGACTTCAGCTAACACTGTTGTAGTAAAATTTTGTACATATGGTAATCACGAAGAAGTTCTTAAGTCCAGTTGCTTGCCATTCCCCAATCATGGTAAGTAATATCAAATTTTATCCTGAATTTGTACCACGGAATGCTTTAGACGTGCCAAGTACATTTCATATAGACAATTTTTTTTTTCTCTATAGTATGTACTCGAAAGTTATAACAAGTACCTATTTCTATTAAAAGTTGCCAGTAAACAATAAAAAAATAAATATATTTTGAACATTACGCTAATATTGACTTTTCAAAATAACCGTTATTCAGTTATCCCCCGTGCTCCTTCGATTTATAGCTTATATCTTTATCCACATCGAGTTCATTTGTATCGGGATTAACAGTTGAACGGACTGTAAGTTCTAGTCATGTTAATAGCCAGACAGACAGTGGAAAAATTAAATGTAGCCTAAATGTAAAAGTGATCAAATTCTTATTATCAACTTCAGGCAAAACAATCGTCTGTACATGCAGTGTACAAACTTGTGCTTTTGTATTGACTTAAATAATAGATGAAATAACATTGATCGGTGATATCGGCAGCGATGTCGGGCAGCGGCGGGTACGCGGCGCGCGGGGCGGTGTTCCCGGGCGGCGCGGCGCGGCGCGCCTAGGGGCAGGCGGGCGCCCGCGCCGGCGCCGTCAGCTGACAGCGACCCCGCGCTCACGCGCCACTACTCCTCTATTCGAACTTGTCCGCTGACCTTTATGATGTTTTTGATGTTCCCGTATTTTGGTCGCTGACGGAACTTCCGTTTTCGGACACATAACTCCTCGCCTGCACGCTTTGTTACGTGGCGTTCGATGATATCTTCGAGAAGAACTCTTCAACAAGTTCGAAGCAGGCGGCTGCACGTATACAATTTATGACTGTCGTTGGACTTGCAGGGTCCTGTGCGCCGGTAGCGTTCTCTGTGGATTAATATTCAGTGCTGTTGTTTAAGGTAACCGACTTGCGTGATATAAACTGATATTCCGAATATAAACAGTGACATATTAGTGTTCCCCACTTTATATGTATAAGGGACAAGTTTGTATTTACGCATGTGTAACATAACTGATATGAATCGAGTTGTGGGCGAGGAGGTATTTGTCACGGTGGCGATTGATTAATTCGATGTTTGACAAAGTCTCACATGTGATTTTGTAACAATAAGATTCACTTAATGTAAAAATTCTTTATTGAGGAATTAAACTCGGATAAATAAAGAATTTGCAGCGGGTGTCCAAGTAATCAAAACTGTTAGTGTTTTTGAAACGTACATACCCACATGTAGAAGTTAAAAGTGATTGTGTTCAATGTTAACATTTTTTTGTGTAATTTCTTTGCCGATATATTTTACTCTTTTTACTTACATTTTTCATAGTATACAGCGTTGTTGATTTATGTTTTTTTTTTTAGAAAATTGTCGTATGATATTTTATGGGTTTAAATAAATAGGTAAGTCAGTAATTGTTTTACGAATGCCTAAAGGATCTGATTTTTTCAGATACTGAGTACTAAAGAGATATGTTGCGTAAAACATATTACTGATGATTGCCATATTGCATACATTTAAAATGTTCAATTAGTAAAACTTATTGAATCGAAAATAAATAAATGGAAACACACAAGATCCTAAACGAAATTACGTGATCTTAATTAGGCACTTTAGATGTTATTTTTCGTTTTTAATTCTCATTTTAAAAGGTTTTTTAATTCAGGGAAATCAATTGTAATATATCGCAAGTAAAATTAAAGACTACGAAATGTTTTAAAACATAATATCTCATCTGTAGTTCCCCGAAGAGGTAGGCAGGGCAATGTAGTACTCTCACTTTTCATCAGGTTATGTCTCATGTAATGGGTGAGTCTATTGCCATAAGAAATGTTTTATGAAATGAAAATTATATTAAATAGTTTTGGCAACACTCGTTGTACCTCTAAAAATGTGTAAATTGTCATATTGATTATATGAAAAAGTAATACCATTAAATTATTTTGTTTAATCGTACTCTTCGCATGTAACAGATCCGTATGACTAATATAAGCAATTTTATAGCAGAAATTTACAACATTCATATCATAACCGCTATAATATCTTGATTAGTGCTGACAGTTATGGCATGTTTTTCATTACACGTGTGTGCTTGCTGTGTACATACCGATGATGGAATCGTGTATGAACACCAATTAAAATCGTAGAAATACGTCGCCTAATTTTGTGATGTGATACAATGTTAAAAGAGAATCGCCTTCACTGTAGGTGAGTTTATATACGAATCATACGGAAATGTAAATTGTTACTATAGTTGAAGTGGATATCTGTGCTTACTATCCACCAAGTTTAAAAATATACATTCTATGAATTAGATTTGATTTCATAAAAATACTCAATGTCCGGGAACATTGCATCTTGATGTGTTGCAATGTGTTTTAAAGCGTAATAATTTATTTTTGCTGTTACCATTTACTTTTTTTGGTGTTGTTTATATATTAATGTTATTTAACTTCCATTTTTTTTGTTGATAGTTAGCGATATCTACCAAGTTTACAAATATGAAAATAGTGGTGTTCCCATAATTGCATAATTTAATTTACAGGACTTTGTTCGCATCTGTCATTGTTTTTATATTTTTTTTAATATTCTCCAAGTGTTGACTGGTAGAGAATGCCACTAGGCGTTAATTTCGCCCTCTGTATTGCCTATTATGGAATATTATAATAAAGAATAGATAAATAAATAATGTGTAAATCTACTTTCATATATAGGAATAATTACATATTGTTATTTTTAGCGGCTCAGACGTGCACGATAGCGTGATAGGTCGAGGGCGCAATATTGGTAAAGGGTCGAGATCGTAATAAATTTCGTTAAATATACCTTTACGCTTACTCGACAAAAACCAACTGACCAGTATTAAAGGGTTGCAGTTAGGCTTTCGGTTTAGTTCAAGGGGGATGGTACAGAAAATAGATCGAATAGTACTTTTTTGCGATAGAAATGTAAAATATTCAAATAGATAATGTTACGTTTTTAAAGTTAACCGAAAGAGCACTTAAAACTGTGTAAACCCGAAGGCAATATTTTTTATTATAAGTAGAAAAACTTTTTGTTGCGTATGTAAGCCTGTCTCCCTTGACGTTCACGCTGTTTTATTTGTGTTCGAGCCGATCCAGTAACGGCCCGGGAACGGCTTATTTGCACTTTTTAATCGAGAAATATTTATAATTCCTATGTATATTATATATTTCATGTCTCGTAGTACTCAATTTAAATGACGCCAGCTATCTAGTCCTAAAATGTGTTTACTTGAATGAACTGTATCCAGTCATAAATCAAGAAAAAATCATTTTATTTACAAGGAAATATCAAGAAATATTCCAATTGATAGCTTTCCTTAAAATGTATGATGAAGTACTAGAATATTCGATACGAAGTACAAAGATAACATAATCTTGTTGATTGGTGTAAATCGGTGAAGGATATACTCAATTTGCAACTTTTTTGCTTAACGTGGAATCTTTGTTATATAATTATATTAGATATTTAATAACAAACGAAATAAAACTAACCGTCAATCTGTAAGTATAATGGAGCAGCGTAGTGGTAGCTTGGCTAAGTGTAATTGTGTTTTTTTTAGCGCAAATTATGTTAATATATTAATGTCTTTTGTTCGTAATAATATCATAGTTCGAAAAGTTCTATCGGTTGTATATAACATGTAAAGTACGCGGGACACTTTCTATGAACTTTTAAGTGATGTATGTTGTAAGAAATATAAATATTAGATATTCGATGTCTATCAATTTAATCCCGAGAAAATTTGATTTGATGGGATGTATCCTATTGGGGCATATTGGAGATTAATGTGTTTTTATTATAAATCTTAGCTGGTTGTCTACTTGTACAGTCGTTCTATCAATACTAAGCAACGCTACGGTGTTTATTTAACATATACATATAAATTGTTTGTCTGTTTATCGTTCGCAGCCACTACTTGTGTACCTGTGTAGGTCCAGCACAGTTGATGTAAAATAATATTATGTAACGAGTGAAGGCCAGCCGAGTGGTGTTTGCTACAACTATTATTGTAATAAAGTAGACTTTCTTATTATGAACCAAAGCTCAATTCGATTTAGACGGCGCAGATTTCGATTGTAAGGTTATCGTTTGCTAAATGCTCTTGCATGTGGATTACACATTTTCCGGGTAGGTTGTGCATTTTGTTTATTTGTACCTAATAATTATTGGATAGTTACACCCCCTCGCCCTAACCTCAGTGACTTTGTATAGGTATTTAGTCCATTTTGTGTTTTTATCATAATCTATGCGGGCGTCCGCGTCGTCTCATTAGCAAATAGTAATAGATTTGTCATTTGAAGTTATACCGCTAATTAAATGATCAAAATACCTTTGAGCGGTAACTTTAAACCACTTAATTTGCGTTCTCTGTCAGTTATTAGATAATTGAACCGTATTTTACTGCTTTTTGTTGTGCCTACCCAGAAATCCATTTTAGAAATTCGTCTGTAAAAGATAATCTTTTCAATAAATATTAGTCCTAAGTTCTGTCATCTGTACCACAGTGATTGTTGGAAATTTGGTGTCAATACATTTGTACTAACTCTATGTTGGAATAATCAATTATTAACAAAAAGCTAATAAACGTGAAGTAAATTTGTTGTTTTAATATTCCTATAACTGCAGCAACGTGACGTTAACATGTTTGAACCTATTATTCATTGATTTACTGTAAACAAGTTATGTAGGAATCGAATCGCTGTCCCTTTTTATAGTGTAGGTGGTGTTTCTCGTGGAGTAAATAAATATTTTAGTCTCAACGGTAAAATATAACGTAGAGCTCCAAAGCCTCAAATTAATAGATTCAGCCTGTATTGAAGTTCAAAGTATAAACGCATAGATGTAGCAACTACCTTTTATTTTACAATAATTTGAACAGTGTGTAGAAAAAGTTGACTTCAATATTTCAAAAAAAAACGCTATGGCTTATCTTACACTATAAACCATGAAATAAGAAAGTATTGTAAAAAAATTAACGGATTCTTTCAAAATACCAGACATATTAATTTAAAAATATATAATTTCAGTAATAATTTGAGACTAAGTCATCAATTCGCTATTTATCACAACAATGTCTGTTTGTATAGTGTACTCGTACGCAAAAAGCATGACACAAAATAGCAAAAATGTACTTGTACCTATAAAGCCTGTTACACGCTTTCGGCCTGGTGGGGCGCCGCTCGGCCATCTCGTAGCACGAACCAAACCAGTTTGATTCCTCGGACCGAACGCGGCCGACTTGTTGCCTTTATTTACAAGCGATATACACGGCATGTGAATGGACTTACGCGGTAGTAAACTGTGCTGTGTAAGTGATGATAAGTGAAACTGTTTCCAATTGTTTACAGAAGACAACAATTACGCGTCGACTAATAGGCGCAACGTTTATCGAAAAGGTACAATTTAACTGTATCCTACGTATTACAATAAATATGCATAAATCATCACAATTTAAAACACTAACAGTTCATAGTTAACATTGAGCCAAAACAGTTGCGAATTTTTAAATTGTCCGTTATAATGTTCGACATTTCGTTTTAATTCAGTTAAATGAATAGTAGATACAACTTTGAAATAATTTAGATGCAACTTTCACTTATCGTCTATCATTAATCGGAGAGCGAATCATACGGACCTTGCTTTAGCCACCTTGAGTGCGTATGCGCATTGCAGTCTGTGTTACTTCATACATTGGTAATGCATACTTTTCGTGACTGCGTGACACACATTCACAAGTATGTATAGTATACCTACACCTTCATACCTATTCTCATAATATGTATGCGGCTTACATTGAGCTGTAGATTACATTGGTTTTTGTTTTGTGTTATATTATACTCTTCTATATGATAAGTCATAATTTGCATACTTTACTTGCGAATCGTTTAAATATTTAGATAATAGGTATAGGATCAAAGGTTAATAGCTTAAGTCAAGAAAATGTTTTGTTGCCTTAAATTTATTACGTTTTATTCGGTATGCCATATCGTTGTAAATTTATTTCAATATTGCTGTATAGAAAACTTAAATGGGGCACCTTGTATTTTATTTTGTCATAGAGTATTTCACGTGTATTTTGCGTGGAATTATGAATGGAGCCTTTGTGGTAGTAACTAGTTTCAGACGGCGAAAGTCAAAAGTTGTGGCATTTTGTTGTGATAACATGTAATTCATTTGTGACAGATGAAATATTAGGCCTACTTGTATTCCTTGAGTTTTTTTATTATAGAATAAGTGGGATAGTGAGTAATGTGCTTCTCGTTCTAGCTTAACACGAAACTTATCAAGATTTTTGTTAAGTATTGGACAAAGTATAGTACAACTGACATGTTTCAATTAAATATAATAGGAAACAAATAAGTAGTTACCTTATTCAGTTAGGTACTTGTTAATGAAATAATTTTTAATATCCCCGGATATGTTATTAAAAAGATGGATAGATTGCTTTATTTTTGTATTACGTTTATATTACATAAATGAATTGACCTTATTACGATAATGTAAATAATAATAAGTCAACTATATCGCAGATTTCTGCTTATTATTGACGTCAAAGTTATCTGGTTGTGGAATTACGATAGATTCTGAAATAATATTGTAAGATTAAATTTCGAGGGTTTGTTAACATTTTAAAAAATGGATTGGCTCTGTGTAACATGGTGTGGTATGCGAATAATTCTAAAATTTGTGAGGGTAGCTCGACGTTGCCTATTCAATGAATGTAGCTATAAAGACTTGTAGAAATGAAGACGCATGTACGATATTACGAGTCTTAAATTTTTAGATTTACGAATAAATTTGCCGTAGTACTACATTAATGTGGAATTTATGTGATTGTGATAAGTTACGATTCCAGTGACACGTTATGGAAACTAGTTGTTAACATTCTTTAATGCAACTGTCGTATTCCTCGTAGTAAGTACGCTGGTATATACTCACTTTTATTTCCTGCAACTTTTGTATATGAGGTCATTAAGATCATAGTTTGGTAAAATGCAGACATTTCGACAAAAGATTTCGACAATATGTCACGCATACTACTAACTGTATACATTATATTGACAGTCAAAAATTAAAGGATTTGAAACATAATTGCTAACCAATTGGTTTAATGAAATAAATTTCACACATTTATCTACACGGAATACCAGCGGGTACTACAGGGCGTTCGTAATAAAATGAAAAGTTATTTTAACATAAGATCTATTAGACTGCAACAGTATGGACAATCAAAAAACAAAAGCGAAACGACAGTGGGACATTGGAGGTGAGTTTTTGCATAAAAAACGGTAGTTTTCAACACTCAGATCTTTAGTATAGTACCTACTTGTATCCGTTCATAGTTAGGTTATTAGGTCAAGTCATATATTTCCAAATCTATTTATAAATTGATTTTGTAAGGTTCCATTAAATAGCATAATTTAGAGTACTAGGATTGTGTTTTATTTATTTTTTTATCTAACGAATGTTTAATGGAATTCAAATTGCTGTTATGTTGTAGGTAGGGTTGTTTTGCTTTAAACTTTCGTCTTGAGATAAGTGTGTGTGTCTTGAAATGGTATGTAAGTTTATTGTCAAAAAGGAAATACTAGTAAGAATAAAATAATAATTAAGGTTTATTACGAGTATATTGAATTATTACTTATTTAATTTTAGCACACCTTTATATTTTAACGGATTAACATACAAATGTAATAAAAAAAAATGCAAAACACATTACATATATAGGTACACTAGGACAAAAATTATTTATGCAATACTTGCATGCCAAATATTGTTTTATTTTGTAGTACGAGAAACGAGGTGGACATGGGCGGGTCGATGGATGGCTGCGGCCGAGTCGTCAAACTTTGCCTTATCGTGATTAATATCGCGACTTTTGTAAGTTTATATCTATATACCTGTAGTTTAAATTTTAACTATCCATGTATCGTGACGTACACCTCAACTTTCAATATGAGTTTGTAAGATTGAATATCAATAGATACATTGGGGAAGGTGCCAGATACTAATATGTATCCTTTTTATTTTACTAAACAATATGCCTCGTACACAGATTAGCGGAGCTGTAGCGTTGGGCATCGGAATATGGATCTACGAAGCGCGTTCATTCCCCAGTACGTTAATGGGCGACAACATGTACATAGCCTCGCTCGTAGTAGTGCTAGCGATGGGCGCGGCCCTGATGTTGCTCTCTGTACTCGGATGCTGCGGCGCCGCCAGGGAAGTCAAGTGCATGCTCCTTACGGTAATTAAATATAACCTATATAATCATCATCCATAGAATGAAGTTAAATATGTAAAACAAGTCATTGATCAACGGCTACTTTCAGTCGGATGTCATATCTTAGTCCTTAACTAAACTACATGTTTCGTTTATTTTTGCATAATTATATTACTTCAGATTTAGGATTCATAAATAAAATAAGTCTTTTTTATTTTCAGTACTATACTTTAGTGTTTTTAATATTTGTTGTAATGCTCGTCGGCGGAGTTTTACAATTCGTATTTAGAATGAAAGTGACGGTGACACTCGACCGTCAGATGTACGCCTCTATCCCCTACTATGGCGTTGCCCCCAGCTACACACAGGCGTGGGACGACGCGCAGAAAAATTTAGAATGTTGTGGTGTGAAGTCTTACAAAGACTGGATTGATAATGTGCCCTTGAGCTGTTGCAGAGAAGTCTATCCTGGCAAGGTGAGATTCTATTCGGAGCACACAAATGTTATTATGTTGCATTGGTACAACATGGACAGGTGGATAATGAGCAGAACTACTGTAAGCTTAGAAATATCCATAAATCAACACATATTCCAGACCTTTGGTTCATTCAAATAATCGGGTGCTGCTTCTTAGTTGATAGAAATATTATAATTATTACTGTGGGTGTAATTTTTATACATAATAAAAAAAAATATAAAATAATTACAGCGACTGGACTGCAGGACCTCTCAGAATCCCACTACAATGTACATGGACGGCTGTCTACATAATACAATCGAATTGCTGCGCGAGGACGCGCTGTACATCGGAGTTGTTGCTATAGTCGTATCGTTTCTGATGGTGAGAATGATTTGAATATCTATGAAAAATTGACAGAAATTAAAAGATTTCTTAATATGGGTCCTATTTATGTTATACCTATATACTTTTGATCATAAACTTCGTTGGACAAGTCGAGATGTAGATTTGACCAAATATAACATGAAATTGTTGTATCATTTTGTTATTGTTATAAGAGATTTGCGGGGTCGTGTAAGTGGAATATCTTATGAGTTTTCCGTAAATGTTATCTATTAAAATTTTCTCGACGCATACAATACAATACAATACAAACACTTTATTGTATACCATGTAAAAATAAAAAGTACAGAATAACAGAATTCGGTAAAAACAAAAGGCGGTCTTATCGCTAAACGAGCAATCTCTTCCAGACAACCTTTAATAGAAGGAGTCTATTTATAAAAAGAAAAGAAAAGAAATCTAGACTATGTAGGCAAAATAAATTTACATTCAACGGAAAAGATGACTGTATTTAATATATCACTTTATTGTTTCAGATTTTAGCTTTGATTTTGGCTTGTGCTTTGTTCTCGAAAATCCAGTGACGATATTGCTGGAACAGCATTCTGCAATGCTGATGATCAGTGACTTGGTATCATTATTTGTTTGATTAATTGTTTTGATTACAATAAACCTTGATCGACGAATAGCTATTGACACTTGCGCCGGAAATTGTTGAGTCAACTTTTAGCTAGTCGTTCACACGAATCAACTATATAATTATGTATGTATTTGGTAATTTATTTGCTTAATGTAAGTTGATGTTTGAAATAAAATTGATTTCTATGTACCTATAAATTAATTTATCTGTTGTTTTTATTACTTTAGTGTACCTACTGCTCCATTTAGTCCCAACAACACATTTCGTATTTCAATTTTTTTGGATAATCGACCGTCACGGACGATATTTTAAATCGCTGTAATTAAAATTAAACTCAGAAATCAATGACGAATAATTTTAATCGTAATTTCATTTCTTGGCCTTTCTCCTGGGTGGGAATTTGATGGTGTTAGGGTTACCCTCGCGATATTGACCACTGCGCGTGAACCATCCACAGTAGCGCAACACGCAGTCCGAGCTGGTGGTCCCAAGTGGTAGCCCAAGAGCACTGATTCGTTCCAGGGCCTGACTCGGACCGGCTATTATCTGTATCGACCACATCATTAATCGTTCGTCTACGCTTTGTTGTGCTATTAGGTTTGCATTTAATAACAATAAGTTCAGCTATCCGGATTCGGAAGTTGTGTCTAATTTTGTGTATGTATGAAAGTGTAAGCATGTAAACTCACACGGCCGAACACAACGTGTTTTCCGTCGAACTGCGGCAGTGGCTTGAATATGATGTTAAATTGGCCGCACACTTCGTTGTCAGCTGTAACCACCATAGACATTACGCCTGGAAAAACGTAGTACGTTATTGACAGACCTATGCGTCTTTGTACATGGGTGTTTTATTCACACTTGCATACTTCTGTAAGATTATTGCCTACGTATATGAATGCATAGTTTTTACGCATAACTGCTAGGCACGGGTCTCTGTCGCAAATGCGAGAAGCCTGAAGCATACTTCGAGTGTCCCAAGCATACCGAGTGTTCCAAGAGGTCATCTCGTCTGTCGTATGTTTTAAAACCGGCTTCAAGGCTTCGGACGAGGCTTACCGCTTATTACTAAGCGATAACGAACGGGACCGACTGCTTAACGTGGCCTCAGGTACCCGGATACGCTCCTGAGAAATGGCGATTAGCTGTGTTCGAAGTTTGATATCGCCTGGCCTCGTTTACAATGCGCGACGCAAGCATAACGACGCGAGCGCTTCGGCGAGTGTATAGAGGTAACCTTTATAGATATATGTGTAAACCTATGTGTAGAATTTATAATAACCTGTAATTAATTACTTCCTTTACAATGCAGCTGGCGTAGTAAATTATGTATAGGAGTTGATAGTCACTCTGAATTGTTTCCATAGAAATAAGTGATGAAGGTCGCTTAACAAATTAGTATTTATTCTTGAAGAAGATGTATGTATGTTAATTACGTTAGAACAAGCGTTGATACCTGGTACAGTGTGGTTGAGTTTGTAATTTTCTGCTGCCGGGGGATCCGTGAGACCTTCAGTTATGTAGCAACCGAAGCCATTATCTTTCGTTACATCGCCGCCCCGGCAATAGAGATTTGGAACCACCCTAGAAAACGATACGTATCCTTAAGTAACTCAAAAAGGATGTATAATCTGTACAGTACTGTTTGCTAGGTAAGGTACTGTTGGTGAACCCGCTCATATTAAGAAAACCACATTTGGCAGGGTACCGTCTGCCAGATCCTCTAGAAAATATGTACATATGTGTATACCTGAACAATCTAGTTCCTTTATAAGCGTGCCCCTTTTCATCACCCTTGAGAAGACTCAGGAATAGTTGGCAGGTATTCGGCACTATGTCCGTGAAGAGCTCAGCCGTCACTTTCCCGATCTTCGAACCGCCTACCACCCAAATGTCCATTGATATTCTAGATTGCAGTAAATACTTTATCAACATTAAAGGTAAAGGTTGACTGCTTAGTTGGTCGAGTGGTTACCAGCTCGAGTGCGTCATGGGTTTGATCCTCGATCGGCTACTATTAGATTTTTCTAATTTGAAATTCGTGGTAGTGGCTCGGAGCCTGGATTTGCGTGCAGTATGGCAACAGGCTCATTCCCTATACCATATTAGGAAGTAACTTCCTACACTATAGTAAAAGTAATAGGTGAAATATGGGAGTATCGACACTCTTGTGTCTAAATCTTCTGGGATTACAGACAAGTTATAAATAAGATTGCATAAAAGGAAAACGGCACTGAAATTAGAATGAAAATATAATGACATTTTTGATTTCTTGTCTTAATTTATTAGATATAAGTACCTATTTAGTGTTAGTTCTGAAAAGTTACCTAAGACGTATTGTAAAACGGATAAAAGAATGCGAATGAAAATATAAATAAGTGTTTACTTATTTAGGCATAAATATTTTCGGAAAAATTCCATACCTTGTTCTATGAACATTCGGCGGTTTGTCGAAAGCGGGATCTCTTATATCTCGGTCGATTTTTTCCGTCTTGAACAAGATGAACGGTAATCTGAAAAATAATAATGTCTTCACAAGCTGAGATCGAATCTCAAGCTAGGCCAAGCCCCTATTATCAACTGACTAACATCACTGACTACTTACTCGTAATAAATACCTACTACTATTAATTGTACTGATTTTAAACTCACACATACAACAAACACTCATGCTTATCACACATGGTTACCACGAATAAGAAAGTCATAAGTCAAAAACCATAATATCTACCACAGCAGTCTAAATCCATAAGTCTACTCGAAGACTAGTCGACAAATAAGTATACAAAATTGCAACACAAACAACAATAATTGTGACTATAACTATATAAAAGAACCTTAATTTGTTTTTAAAAGCAATATTTCAAAAATAGAATACGATATTTCACAAAGTGACTGCCTCGTTGGTCGAGTGATTGCAAGCGTAACTGCCGATCGCGAGTTCCTAGGTTCAAATCGTGGGGCGGGTACTATTCTCGGAGTCTGGATCTGTGTCCGGTGTATGGTAATAGGTTCACCACTGTGAAACGTGGGAGTGTATTACACTCCTCTGCCTACCCCTTCAATGATTACAGGTGTACAAAACTGAGAAAGAATTTAAGTGGGATTACTTACGAAGCACCTAAAATAAGTTTATGCTTAGTGTCTTTCCATAGTTCGTCCAGCTCTTTGGTCAGTAATTGTTCTGATCTCTACAAAATATATTAAAGCAGCAGTTAGTATGATATTACTCGTGAATCATAGACAAACTGTAATTTATACTCATACGTAAATTTAAAAGATCACTTTTACTAACAGCAATAAGAAGCCTGTTATAAAAATAAAGATTTTGTTTTCTAATACTGTCCAGGACACGTTGTCGCTGCTTGCAAAGCAATTTATTATAAGTGTCGGTCGGCTCAGGAAACATCCAACAATCCACAAATCCCTTTTGACATGGAAAAAAATAATAAGATTATTTAACGTATTATAATTACACAAGGTATTATACGTTATATTTTCAAAATATTGAATCAATCCAGTTCATCCAGTAGGAAAGTGAAGCTCATACCCCAGTCCTTTGAATATAATTAATTCGCTTCAGTAGCTCTTTATTTACATTCATGTTTTCTTCCAGTTGTCGAGCATAATAATTAAGTCTTCTGGGCTTTAAATAAAGTTCGGGGAAAAGCTCTGGAGGACTGTCGTCCACTTTGTGTTTTGCCATTTGAAGCTGAGTAAAAAAATATATTCCCTGAATGTACTTATTAAATGCACGTAACAAATTACGGCAACTAGATAAACAACAAAATATTACATAACAAAATAATTGCCTCGCACGTAACAAATTACGGTAACTGGATTAACAATAAAATGTTACGGAACAAAACAATTACCTCTTTTTGATGATTGCACCATGTCGCATAAAATTCTTTTGATAGTAGTGGAAATCTCGGTGGCTACAACAATAACATTCTTAAGTAATAACATGAAATAACCTCGCGCCTGCACAGCCTCGAAGGGGTAGTAATAGGGGCGAGCTTATTGACGTCATCATCATCAGCTTTTTAAAGTACGTAACCAAATTTTGAAGAGCATTTTATTTGTAAATAACTACTGTTATCTGTTTGAGATCTCTAGTTGCGAATACTTTTTTTATGAAAAGTATCTGTCGCAAAATAGATTTTTTTAACATGGCACAATTACCTTGAAATTGCTTTCTGGCTATACTTCATATTAGCTCTACATTGAACGTCGTAAAAACTGGTTAAGGGGTTTTTAATAAGAAAACTCAAGTGATAAACACACAAAGTTTTGTATTGGTTGTTTGAAATAGCTTTTATGAACTGCCCAATCTTTTCATTTAGTTACAATTGACAACTAACCAGTTTGAATTCTCTGGGCTTCCGGACACGGGGCGGACGTGGGCGTTCGGGCTCGGGCGGTGGCGTTCGTAGCAAAGGGTTTTCCAGGAGTTCATCGCAAGCGTGTTCGCGAAGTGGATGCATTTTAGATACTCCTAAAGGTTACTTTGTACTGTATGAAAATTAAGTATTTTTTCATGTAAGTTGTTTTTTGTTCACAGAAGTGTTTTAATTGTTATGACATGTATTGATTTTTATTCAAATAAAGTGGAAAACGAGCGGGCAGCAGTTACAAATGCTTATTACTGGCAAGAACTTTTAACTACGCAGGACCAGTAGTATTTTAGTTTACAGACTAATGCGAATTAACAACAAGTAGACAACAAACCTGACTAAAGAATACCTGCTCACATATGTACATAAATGTACATATTTATCCCTTTGATCTTACAAATTTTTATTATGAAAAAGAATACCGTTTTTATTGTAGGTATAAAAACATTAATTGTAATATTAAAGCCACATTAAAAATTTTTTAAACATGATATTTCTTTATATATCTATTATAATATTTTTAGCTACGAAAAACTATATAGTTAGATGGCATTCAATCAATCAGAAATTAATCAATTCTTCTGTCGTGCTAAAAAGGATATTGAAATAAAAAGCACCTTTTTTGATTTCTTTTACTGTATTCTATTTTTTAATTTTAAGTACTTATTTATTTTTTGATTCTACTTTATTATAACATTTGAACATATGTACATATGTAGATAGACTAAACTAAAAGTTCTCTATTTCTGAATAGTCACATATAACTGAGCTCGTTTATCGCAGGAAAAACTGTTTAATAATTATTGTAACACGTAGAAGTTTCGGCTGTAAACTGAAAACGGAATTAGAGCGAAAGTAAAGTGAAAGTAAAGAATTTATTGTGAAGAGGCAGTTGAAAAAGTTTTTAAGTAACAAATTAAAATAAGTACATTAAGATCAGGTGTTTGATCCATAAAGTATAACTACATGCCTGAATCTATAAAACTTAGTAGATTTAGTTGTAAAATTTGTCTGATTTAAAATAAATTATTGTACATTTTGTCCATGTATAACACACACACACATATCTACACAATTACAAAAAAATCTGTACATTTTAGTTGGTCTGTAGAGTATAAAATAAGCATTCGGTGTAGTAATTGAAATAAAAATCGTTTTGTTAATTTTTACCGAGCACAATTTTTTGTTCATGTCGGCCAAATTCGTCTTCCTAGAGAATGAAACTAGGAATACATATCTTGTAATAATATAAACTTAGTTATCAGGGCATACGTTTTTTTATATAACAATACTCAATTATATAAACAAACAAGATAATTTTAAATAGTTTGTTACATAGTAGCGACTCCTTAGTCGGTGGGTAATATTTTTAAATAGTGGAATTATTATAATAACTAAAAAAGTAAATATGTTTGAACTATTGAATTCTTTCAATGTTTAGTGTCAAAAATATCAATTTGATCGTTTGTAGATATCAAATTAATTAAACTAAAAAATTAAAATATTAAATTCATTATGCAAAACAGTGGACTTATTTTGTTCGTATGTGCTGGTTTACTACTAGTTAGTATATTCATGTTAAGATAATATTTTATGTATATAATGATGACAATTCACTGATATCCTTTAAATACTCTTGTTTTAAACCGACAGAGCGGTGGTGCTATCCTTGGTGGATCGACCACGTGGAGCCTTATCCGGATATCTTACTATTTTTGGGTAACTGACTTGGGTGTCGAATTGGCTACAAGCATCCTGTACATTTGCGGCGCATTACTGTGTCTACCGACGTGCTGGCTCGCAACGCTGGTGCCCTATCAACCTCGTTCGCTGTCGCTTTCGGCTACGGTACGCTCTCTTCATATTTTAGCATATTTAAAAGACAAAGTACTAGTTGTAGGATTGATAGGATTCTATTGGTTATATGCTCTATGAACCACCATTTGTTCCACAGTTGTTGATTCTAGCAAGTTCGGCGATGGTGGTGCTGGCGGCGGGCATGTCGTCGGTGACGGCGCTGTCGCACGCGCTGCGCGACCGGCCCGCGTTCAACGCCAGCCTGCTCAACGCTATGGGCTCGCCCGACCCCGCAGTGCAAAGTGCCTTTGCGGCATTGCAGATTGAGGTCTGTGTGGTTTGCTGCTCACACTCACACACAAACTTGAAAGGAAATTTAATATTTATCATTTAGATTTGTATAATTCGGAACTACAATTATTGCAGTGGTTAATAATCTACTGCTTACGTTTTCTGCAAAATATGTATAATTAGTCTCCCTGTTTCTTTCAAGGAGCGTCAATTGAACTGCGTTATTGGTCGATTGTAAGCCTGTCTGTTGATCGAGAGTTCCTGGGTTCGATTCCTGAGTGGGCTAGTATAGAGTTTTTCGATCTTAGTTTTCCTAGCAGTGTCTCGAAGTAGAAAAAAGCGGGAGTGTGCTATACTGCTACGTCTCGTCTACCCCTTCGGGGATTACAGGCGTTATGTTGTTACGTTAGGCTATTTTTTGCCGTGCAATGACACTAATAACATGTGAATAAGACTAAATATCTTTTTAAACTGTAACTAGTTTATATTTGCTTTAAAAAGTTGGTCAGTCTCAAGTCTGGATAACCCCGGCAGAGAGTCGCAGGCATGGTCGTAAAATTGATAAGGAATGGAAGTGTTCAACTAATGCACTCATAGATTACGTGAATTAATCGGTATACACCGAAACCTACAGTACGTACCTACATCATACATATTATGTTTTTTCGTTTTCTATTTATAATGTCTTTTTGTCAGTCCTAAGGTCTTTTATTAGTATACTATTCGTACAAATTAATTATAAAGTAAGGGAATAAAATACTTTGTCTGCAGACATCATTTTTGCTATGTACAAATATCCGTATTTCAGTTGCGCTGCTGCGGCGTGGAGTCGTACGCCGACTGGTACCGACATCGGTCCACGTTGCCGCCATCTTGTTGTGGACGTATAACGAATGTGAAGGTATTGACATCTTGCTTTTAAATTCCTTTACTACTATAAAACTTAATGAGCCGAAGGATCACGCTTGCAAAATTATAATACTTTAAAAATACTTAAATATTTATCGTGTCTGCCATCTATCTTTGCCTGCCTCGTAGGTAGAGTCGATGCAAATGCGACCGCTAAACAAGGAGTTTGGGTTTCGACGCTTAGGTCAAGGACCTATAGTTGGATTTTCTAACTTGAATTTCCCAGTAATAGCACGGAGCCTAGATTTGTGCATTGAAATTGTTTGAGCCCGATGTATGGCAATAGGCTCACCCCTATTCTATGACGCCAACGTATAAGGTAATTTTTAGCCAACTTTGGCTCAGCACATTTAGTTGCAACTGAGAATCGTACTGCTATTATCCGTTTAAAATACCTTGATGCCATCGATAATTTTTATCGATATGTTTCAGGGTGGAAGCTGCCAGTCACCTTTTTATGGAACTGGTTGTTTATGGGGAGCGTCCAGTGAGCTCCGCGCTTTTATAAATTCGCTCACAATCCTCGCATCGGTCATCGTTATTATTTTGGTACTTAATTTAAACCGACATTTGTTATATATAAATATCATTTTAAGCGAGGTACAGATGGGGTTACTTGCAGAAAGTCAAAGGGTTTTAAATGAAATGCATCTAATACCATCACTTTTGATCAAACATTAATATAGATAGAAGGTTAAAGCATTGATATAAATTTTTAAATTACTTTTTTATGTATGAAATGTGAATTTTACACGCGTTTCAATTAGTTAATTTTTAGATTAATAAGAACGAATGATAATTCAAAATACTTATCATTACAAGTAGGTACATGTGACTAAAGCGGATCTATTGGACACTTAATTGCTGGTGGTATCTTGTTCGCATCTCAAGTGATATTAACAAGCGATCGCATATGAGTTATTCCTTGTTTTTCTTCTAATACAACTCATAAGTAAGCCAGATAAATTTTAGTGATTTATATCTGAATTAGGCGGTGACGTTGTTCGCTGCCGCGTACATGGTGGTGTCGAGCGTGGTGGAGTACGCGGACTGCGCGCCCAAGCCGCCGCAAGCGCTGCGCATCGCGTGCCTCGCCGCGCCGCCCGCGCTCGCCTCGCCCTGCGCGCACTACCCGCCGCCGTCCACGGGCCGACTTTGCAACCCACCAACACCTATTATGTGATCCATCACAGGTGAGCTTAAGCTCATACTTCACGTCCCATATAAAAAAAAAACTGTCATCAGCAACATTTATAACCATTTTTTTATTACCGAAATAAACATATTATATTAGGTACTACTATTTATCGTCAAAATTAAGTCAGCCTTTATTCATTTCACCGGCAATGTGACATATTTATAATTCAAATATTTTATAGGCTGGCTAGTCTAGTGATGGGCTCATCTACACAATATGTGAAATAAATCGATTTTAATTATAATATACTAAGGAGTTATATTATGTAGTGGTGGATTATATCTATGTACATCTTATTAAGAACGAATGCTCAGTTCTACTCGGTAATAAAGTAAATCATTCAGTTTTAATACGAAGGTTACTGAATTTGTCATTGTGTATTTGTAATTGTCATATTTATGTGCATACTGAAATGTATAAAATATTCTCGACATGGGACCCTGAAATTAAAAAAAGACCAAGAAATTTGTTGGATAGCTAAAATTAAAATGATAACAATAGTTTGAGTAAATCATGTATTCGTTTATTTATTGTCTTATGGATATATACACACTATTTTTGGATATTAGATAAAAATTCTCAAACATTATTGCACGTTGTCTATTTATGTTGTTTGTAACTATGTATAAATAAAAGTTGGTAAATAAGGTACGTATATCATTTGCGACACAGCTAGCATTACTCGATGATAAGTTAAGAGCGCCCTGAAGTACTTATATTGCATAAAAACTGTTTTCATGAAAACCAATAGTACCTATCTCTTAATATGTTATCATGTATTTTGCCCATTGTAAATACTATTGATGGTTTCGATTTTCATAAAGTTACAAATGCATGACAGTAACATTAAATGATACTTCTACTATGTTTGATCGTTCGTTGTGGTCTTTTTATTTGATGATATCAACGCATTTTTCATATTAATACCTGGATTTCTATTTATTTCTGGTATAAAATGTAATGTAAGTGTAAGTGATAGTAAAATATGTTTATACTTGTATTTTTTGTAGTAGGAGGTACCTACTTACTAGGTACTAAGTATACGAAGTTAGGTAGGTACTAGTAATAGGTTTCTGTTGGCTGGGACCGAAATACCAATTAAGACGTCTCCTTCGCGTTCTTAAAGGCGGCTAAACGGAAGATTTTGGGGTAGTACGGTACGAAGGCCATCGATGGGGTTTTAGTGTTATAAAAATCCCACCTTATGCGGTATCTCTCCCAGGGTTCCGGTATACTTTATGAAAGTTTGACCCTCGTCAACACCAAATAAGGTAGGTACTTCTGATACATACTTTTATAATCTTACAAAATAAATTCACAACTGGGTTTCTATGGAATATTAGCACTAGGGCACTTTTATATACACTTGGTTAAGGGAAATCAAACAAATATTTAGGACATCTTTTTAATTGTATTTTTTGAACACAATACAACGTGCAAGCATCTGAATGCTCTTACGAAATTAGGAAACAATTATATCTCATTTCTATATTTGGTATCTATTTTTGGTTACTGTCGAATTATCCATGAAAACGATTCCTATTTAAACACAAACAAAAACTATATTATATTATGCAAAATTTCGTACAATGCAGTTGCGAGCGGACTGGCGGTCTTCGAGGCGGTTCCGCATAAACTATGTATCTACAGAACTCGCTAGCGGCGGAACCGCCGGCCGGCCGCCTGCTCGCGCGCACCTCTAACACACGCCCCGCCCCGCGGCGCGCTCCTAGCGCCCCTAAACAAACGCAGCAACACTATACATCATATTCACAACAATAGCTAAATAGTACCGTTATATTCTAGGATATAATAATTATAAGCGATCATACTTTTTAATTTTGAATTCGAAGATTGCAGTCGCGCCGGCGAGAACGCGCCGGGTCGCGGGGACAAGTAGGCCGCACGTGCAAAGGGGTACGACCTGCGGCGCGTCGGCCCACCGCGAGACCTCGCACTCGCTTCAACACGCTATTCTTCACTCATTTCACAATCACATCCTCGCGTCGGGCCGAGGCGCGTAGTAGACCGACCTCGGGTCGTATTTAGCGAGAGCGACGGGTACGAACCGGCCCGGTAGTGAACATCAATCAGTCGAACGACATCGAGGTCGGTGCACTACATTAGACGCACGGCGGAGGAACCGCCCGCTCAACGAACGGCTGGGGTCAAGGACGCGGTGGACGCCCACCGGTCGATCACGTCGAGAAGGCATTACGAGATTTGCAGCGCACTACGCTTCTAACTATACGATAACTATAATATTGCTATAACGAGGACAAAATACTCCATGATCGAGCGTCCCCTCACCCCGCGGGATGGCGGCGGCCCTGCCGCCGGGCGGGCGGGCGCGCCGCTCGCTAAGGTAAGGCCGCAGAGGCAGGCGCCCGCCTCAATTGGTTAAGATTAGGTCTATCTAGAATAAATAGGTGTGGATATGGAGCTCAGGGCGGCTCTAGCGCCGCGCGCCGCGGTGCTTGCGGTGCGGGCGCGGAGCGCGGCCCAGCCACAGCGCCGCCAGCGCCAGCGCCGCCGCCACGTCGCGCCGCGCTCTGCAACACCTCGCACGTAAGCGGCCGTGGACCCGGTCACGGGGCAACTCGCGGACACATCTGCGTACCTCCATCACTACACTACTTTTACTTTTCTGTTTATATAAGACTAATGTTCAACGTGGAGTCTACATTGTTAGATGTAAACTTTCATCGTACCTTACAATTTTTGGACGCCGACTCGTTGTCCGTCAGGCGCTTACTAATCTGCAGCGCAAAACTGGTCGTGATATTATTTATCCGAGTGACGATTAAACTTTATTTAGGTACCATTTTCACTATTAAAACGAACTAAGAGAAACAGTTAAAAATGTCACTAATTCATGCTTACTGAAGATTAGTAAACGTTTGAAATCCGGTTACTATATTCAAAAACAGGGCTTCTGCTGAACCGCAATATACCACTACCGACCATCTTTATTCTTATATTATTCATCTTTATCTATTTGTTAAATCACTGCTTCTCCATCCATAGCGAGGTATCTTCCAAAGCGGTGGTAGTTTCATTTTGACGTACAAAAAGTGTTCTATTGAACCAATTTTGAATGAATGACATTTGAATTTGCATTCCTACTAGGTACAAGTAAGTCAGTTGTATAAAAATTGAAAATGCTTTTTGGCTTTACGCGTGGAGGATAGTGGTAGGGGAACTACCTCCGTGAATGAAAGTGTCTGTCAGAATGCATTTATTAGGATAGGGCTACTGTCGCAAGAGGTAATATTTAAAGAAAGCACCAAAAGTTATTAGAGTAAAATAGGATATTAAGATTTATTCAATTGTTTTAGGCTACGTAAATAGAAGTCTAGTGTACAGTGGTTTCGTGACTGCCGTTGTCACCAAAAATATTAATTTTTCTAATCAGCTCACTTCACACCGTCTAAAATTGCGAAATTGACATTATACTCTTTTTGCTTGCGAGTACTATTTGTGGGGATATTATGAACTGTTCTTTATTGCTTAAAACTGAACATTTCTTTAACTATTCGCACGAATAAGATTGCTCTCCTAACCTCTACCCTCTATAGTTTAAAAATAATAATGAAATTTTAGTTATTAACAGTAAAGGATAAATGCTTCGTAACTCGTAGCTCGATAGCCGATGTTACATACTATCGTCGGTACTTACGAATACCGATTTTTGAATATAGAAACCGGGCACAAATAGACAAACAATATATTTATTTGCCTAGGCAACGACATGTAAGATCTAGTTAATGTTACGCTGGATATAACAAAACTACGTAAATTCAGATTTAACAAAATGCATACCTTTAGTTTTAGCTCAAAATTATAAAATATAGAACAATATAATTATTGGACCTGTGTTATATATACACAAAATCTATGTTTATTATAATATATCACATCTGATTTATAAAGAAGTGATTTTCTACAGTACTTTTAAACCTAATGATTCAGAACAATAACATAAAATGGAGTTAAATGAAAGTAAAACTGCTCTGTTAAGGCAGATATTTTTCCAGAAACATGCTAGCTAGCATTGGAAATGGATCAGTAACGACATTTCACCTACACAATGATATGGACAGAAAAATAACAAGACATGCAACAAAATGAAACCTGAAATGAAACGGGTCGCCGATTTAATGTCAATTGATAAAGAGTCGATTACAAATTTGTGACAGCGTGCCATAAAAATGAGCCTTTTTATGGCAAACACACAAATGTCACCGTGTTGTCATGTTGTATGAAATGTTCATTTACACATAAATATGACGTTAAATCGGAAACGCAAGCACACAAAACGTATGTTAATTAGCGTATGTATGAATAAGAAGAGTGGGGATGGTTACCGATGCACACAACACGCGAGATTGCTCACCAAAGTAGCGCACTGCCCGCCCTGCAACAAGCAACGCCGGTCACTCACACGCACACGCTCCAAGCAGAGCACGAAGCCCGGGTTAGTACGCGAAACACACTGACATTAAGCGTTTCCAAATTAGTCGTTCTAGAAATTGGTTTTGATAACCAAGAAAATACGTTCATCAATTGCTGTATTAATTATCTTGTTTTGTTTTGTCTATTCCTCTTATTCTATATTTAAATATTCTGTCAATTTATGACATCGACACAAAGGTTTTAGTATCAAATCAGTCAGTGCTATAACTAGTTATCCACGACTATTCACGCTTTCGTACATTTCGTACGAACGAGGAAATTTTGTGGAAACGTTCCGGGCAGCCATGTAAAGGCGGGAACAAAATAAAGTTTGAATATCAGTGGATTGGATTAAATGATGGATTTGCTTTGTAAATAGCCTGTTGAATGAACTATTAGGCTGTTCACTGTGTATTTATAAGATAAATAAGAAGACTCGCGTCTCATATAGGGACGACTGGTATCAGGCTATGTCGAAGTGGGTATGTGGTACAAGCGACAATTATGTTTTGATAATTAACGTAATAAATTGGTAATTGATAGGCAATTTTCACTAACGATATTCGCTCGCTTAAATAACCCGTAATGGTATAACATGAACAACTAATATGTTGGTGAGCACCTATTGGACAAGAATCACATGATGTTAGACGAGTTTGTGTTCAAGGCGCTGCGAACAAAAGCGGAATCGTCGTTTTATAATTACATAGAGCAAATACTCGTGGGTTCAAATGTCAGATGAACATATAGATGATGCTAAAGAGTAAAACTTATTGGACGCTTTTCAAATTATTCAATGTCTGAATCTTAATAATTAATTTGAATATTGTTAGATCCAAGGGTTTATTAGAAAGATAAAGGACAGGGTAGAGTTCGCCGGTGTCGGATGGCTCTTTTTATGGAATGTGAGGCTAAATAGCGTGTAGCTCGTACCTGGCAGCCGGGGCAGTGCGGCGGCGCGCAGCCCGCCAGCTCCAGGCGGTGCGCGCCGCCCGAGTCACTTGTTCCTCCCGTTCTTCCCGTATCCCCAGTCGCCGCGGAGCAACAGTCTCCACCTCCCTCGCAATCCGGCTCCCAACAGTCCACCTCACCCATCTTATAGCACAAATCAAAAATAACGAAATGGTAATTACCGTACTCACGTTTTTCAATAATTTTATCTAGTGGCCTCGATAAATGTAGCAATTTTATCAATAACGAAATTGAAAGTTAAAATAAAGATTGATAACTATAATATGCAGATATAATTACTTAATAACTGAAACAATTTGTACAATCCTGTGATTAGAGAAATGCAGGAGATATAGTTATTTCTAGTAATATAAAACACAACACTAACCAGGCACTCGCAGATCTGGCACTGGTAGAGCCAGCGCTCGCCGCTGCGGAAGGTGACGTGGTGCATCTCCTGGTGGCGGCAGTGGAAGCGCGCGTCGCAGTGCGCGCAGCACGCCGCCGGCGCTGACGTCATCATCGCCTCCGTGCTCGCTGACTGGGGGGCGGCAAACGTTACATGAGCGGGCTAGCCTCTTAGGTAAAGTCGCCATGTTGGGGATATGCATACCTCTTCTATAAATTTCCTTATGATGAACAACTAGGTTTAAAAAATATACCCATGTAGCTTAATGACGCTCTCGCACATCGGACTTGGCTGTAGATTGCGAGGTATTTTTAAAGTAAGTAGCGAATTCGCATGAACGCTTCTGTACTTCGAAAGGCCGGTCTCAATTATCATTGTCAAGTAACAAACGCAGTACCTCGTTGCCACATTAAAAGGGTTTAAAAGTTCAGCCGGATTTATTGACCAATAATTTTTATGACGACTAATCCGCGTGCGAAAAACGCGATGAAGTAGGCTCTATCCACCCACAAATTACTATTTATATACGTACATATATCCCACAAATTACGAATTATTTGCGCGCAAAAGTACGATGTAAAAAAGTAGCAACTATTAAACATCAACCAACCGTCTCAAAAACGACGTTACAAGCAATATTTTCCCGCATCAAAAATGACTAGTTACCGTGGCGGTGACGTTGTCGTCGCGGTCGCAGGGGCAGGCGGCGCGCTCGCAGCGCACGACGCCGGCGGCGCACGCGCACACGCGGCACCCCTCGCCCTCCGCCCACCGCGACCCGTCCGACATTATCTTTCCTTGCCAAGCACAACCTGCGAACGTACATTCACTTGCGTTATGAGTACATAGAGTTTACATGTACATTTTATAGTTTAAGCTTTAAAGTGTCTGCAAGGTACATTGTTGACATTTGTGGTTTAATACTGGAAAAATTAAGTAGCATTTGATAGCAATATAAATACGAGTATGACAAGAAGCTGTAGAAGTACAGCAGTTGTAGAAGTGATAGCCTAGCCTAAGGGCTTAGAATACAGCCTTCCATTTAAATAGCACTTGCTGTAACGATGAAGGAAAACATCGCGAGGAAATCTGCATATTATTTTTAGAGTGTTTCATTATGACACACTTGGGCAGAGATCCGTACTATAGGTTTCACCCTTTTCATTATGAGAAAAGACCCGAGTCTAGCAATGGACCGATAAAAGGGACGATGATATGACAAGAAGTAGATTGCTTCC
>DWME01000438.1:0-33797 GCA_018244795.1 Parelbella ahira ahira | reverse complement strand
GGTGTATGTGACGCGCGTCTTTACAATGGGTATAAAATTTATTAAACGTAACAAAAAAAAGAATCTATTTCTTCAAACATGGCGGAACAAAGCGTACCGCCAACCGGAAACTGCCAAGGTCGAACGCCTCCAAATTTTACAAATCGCGTCAGTAAATAAATCAGTTTAAAATGGGATGTAACAGTGTCATCGACTCTGGTCAAATACACAGGTCGTTATCCTTCACCAAACCTATAAATTCATTTAAGGTTTTCTGTTCATTTTCTCGTTGATGCATCACTGGGTAACACCGTACCAATAAGTTAATGTCATAATGTTGAAACTAAATCATAATATTTGTTGTACTTAGTATAGTTACAGGATAGAATAATAATTATTATTATTATACATAATACATTACTACTACAATTATTGGGTACTATTGGTTTTTTTTTGTGGAATTACTATTTGATTTTTCATTTCTTGTGGAAATTTCTAGTAGTGGCTCGGAATTTGGTTCTGTGCCCAGTGTATAGGTATAATAGGCTCACCACCTATTGAATGGTGGGACGTAAACGTGACTGGTGGAACGTGGGAGTGTACTACATTCCTCTGCCTACCCCTTCGGTAATCATATTATCTAGGTGTGATGTTACGTTTATAATACATACATGTTAATTATATGTCTGAACTATATTATGTATGTAAGACAACTTCCCATTTGTTAGAAGCCAGTCTCTAAGTGGAATCGATCGGAATTCAATGAAATTAAACATTCAGCGGGCGTGCTAGTGAGTGGGAGCGTGAAGTGAGGGAAACTTGCTCCAAACACTACGTTTCACATACCCAGTTGGGATCCGGGATTTTATAAAACGAAGAGATGAGAAGCGGAGGAATTAGCGTGCATCTAGAATGTTCCATTATAACTTCCAGCAAAATCCATTACTCGTTTAAGGCATTAGTGTGTAAAAATGTATATGATATTTTTTTTTATAAATGAAACTTACGACTTTGTGAGTTATGTTTGTGATATTATATATTCGTTTTTAGAATTCGTTTAAGGCAAAATAACGCTAGAAGCATTAATTACGTCTATTATGTTTTTAAATTAAAAAGTGCGCGAGTAGGTATAGGTACTAAAAAATTACAATTACAAAGTTGTGGAATATAAGCAAAAAGAAACAGTTTTTTTATGTTCGATTTGAGCACCAATAGTGAAAAAAAACAGTACATATCAATAAAATTAACGTTGTAAAAATCAATTCATGATTCTAAAATTTTAAAACATAGATACATAATATGTATAATCTCCTATAAACACGTGAACTAGGATAATCTTAAGGGTTGAGAACAACCCTACACGCGTTTTTAAATTTCCACACGACAAAGCTGTGTTAATTGAATTACGTCATTTAAAATACAACTTTCAAATAACTTTTTAAAATTTTATCATAACCTATAAAAAAACTTTTTAATATTATGTTCTATATGAACATAAATGGCATATCATTTACCGTTAAATGTAAACATCCCATGCAATTAGTTGGTTAACTATTGGCTGGCAGTGATGTAAGTAACTAAAGTTTCAGCAAACATGCGGTTCAGTAGATAGAACATGAGTAAGTTCTAACTCAGTGTCATACGCGCAAAAGTTTGAAACTCTATTTACCGTTTGAGAGCCATCAATTAATTACCACATTGAACGGAAGCTTATTTCCTGTGAACAGTGAACAATGTGAACAGTGCACAAAGTGAACAGTGCACAAAGTGAACAGTGCACAAAGTGAACAGTGAATAAAGTGAACTTTTGGGAAGCACATTATGTTGAAGAGATACATAGATCGTCTTATAGCACTCAAAGGACAGTCAATCTTCATAAGTTATTTATCCAAAACATTACATAGTAGCTACCTACATATTTATTGGTATCCTAAACTTGCATGCCCAGCATGGGGATCACGGGCAAAATCTGTCAGGGAAGGTCTTGCAGCAGTGAAAGAGCTGATGACGATTCAGCTGTGGACTAAGACTGGCAGCTGACACGAGTACAGCTAATATTTTATGCCTATTCGAAGTTCGTCCTAAATGTGCTGCTTCTCCCGATGACTCTTTCATTCGAAAATTTCCTGCGTCCAACAGTGGAACCATAACTGTTTTAACTAACCTACAAAACGTTAGCAACAGTGTAGAAAACTTTAACTAGTGGTAACTTTTAAAGACTGACCATGCTTGTAGTTACCCATTATAACCTTTACATTTTAATAAAAATACGTGGAAATGAGCTCACGACAACAATTACCAACTTTTTCTTAGTAAGCTGTACAAGATTTCTTGCTCGAACACGGACATGACATCGACTGATCGAACTTGTTCTAAGCGTTGCAAGCCTTATTAATTAGTTGAATGAAGTTGTGAATAGCATTAGACCTGGCAGGCCATGGATGGCTAGTATTGCAAGTTTCCAACTAAATTAGGGTGTGTTAACACATTCGGGCAACACCGTTTTCCGTGTATGATCGCATATGATTTATTTTTTGTTCAACGCAACGTCGACATGTGTTGCCTACTTTATAACTTTTTCCAATTTACAGTGTGAATATCAACATAATTCAGATATTAGTTTAAACCACTTGTTATTCCACGGAAATATTTTTTTGTCTTTGCTACATAACACGCGCAAATAAAAAAAAGTCAAGTTGGGTGTGAAAAATATTAAGCATCAAAAATTCGTCATGTGCTAAGAAAAACCGTTACACCGAATTTGCGCCGGAATTGATTGGATATGAAAAATGTCTTATTGATTGTGTGAACACAATTATATGTGAAAGTACCCTTAAATTGGAAATTAATAGAGTATGGCTGCTTTGTACGGTATTGTTACTAAAGTTGCCGCGACGACGCTCTGACACTAATTGGCTGTCTCGTTATAATGTTTTGAGAAAGTTAGGACTTTGCCTCATCTTTTATGGAAAATGGTACTTAATATACATATTCAGTACAACTATATTGCACTTTTATGTAATAGAAATAGTTAGTGGAGGAATTTAGTTAACTTGAACGAAAATTTAAGTTTCAGTTGACATAATTTAGTATTGCTTACGTACAGGATAAGTCAGCATGACGTTTCCATTCTAATAACTCACTTCAAAACGACAATATGTTTAAAACACGCGACCTCATTGTTTCCATTACTTTTCAAATCATCTCTTCTATTTTAACCGATACGGATAAAAATTAAACTGTAATTATTACAGAACTGTAATAGAAGACGAAGATTATCAATTAATAATAATAGTTAATACTTTTAAAGACTGAAGTCCAGTTTAATCCTTTTTACTGGAATGTTCACATGAAAAGTGATCAAGCGTAGGGCGTACTCGTTAATTTGGTTGAAGTCCATACTAGACATGTTTACATGTAACCTCTAAATATCGAAAACTGTTTTAAAAGCGTTGCCCTTAAGCATGTGCGTTCCATATTGCCTTCTAATTATAAGACCCTTTATAAATAACGGGGTTATCGTATTATCTGTGACGGGGCGGAGAATACATACATCCTCCGTTTGCCAGCCTACTACGGTGACGTAAGAGGCGACTAAGCCCAGTGCTGGCAGATCGCGGTAAGGTGCGGCTTGTCTGGGCACGGCTACATGCCCTAATCGCCTAAGGGCAGCGGTGTAAACGGTGTGAGAAGCCGTGCTCTGTGAACCTGTAGGCCCTTAGTGGTGATTAGGGTCAAAAACTCTACGTACAACAGTGGAATTGGACGTATTGGTGACGATGATGATACATCAAATTTTAACGTTAAACGCTTATTTCGAATTAATATTGTTATATTAAAAACTTCAAGATATTAAAAAAAAGAAAACCTCGCGCAATATTCATTATGTAAGAAACTCATTACTGACCATTTCTCATCTTCCGGACGTTTCGTGCCGCTTCCTACGAAATCGCTGGAGAAAACAATATTCCCTAATTTGATAAGTTCAAAGCGGGATGCAATAAGCTGCATCTTGGCTCCTTTCAGACGACAAGTAGTTAGTATTTTATTAGTACGGCGCTAGTGTTGGCGGGAATATGAGCTTGAAATGGCTGATGTCTCATCTTTATGTATATTATGTATATTATGTATATTATTGTACGTGTTAAACGTTAAAATATTTTTATAGTATATGTTATATAATCATTTTCTTTGTATTTATATGTACGATAACCGCCGTGGCGCCAAAATCGCTAGCCTAAATAAATATTTATTCATATTTAGTAATAATAAATTCATGTGTTTCAAATAAACACCGTAATAATTAAAAAAATATATATGTATAATGTTAAGTATAATCTACCCAATAAAATTTATTTTTCACATTACTTTTAGGATATTAAAAGGTTTTTGTTTTAAATAGTAATTTGCTACCGTTTCCCTACTATCTCATCTGATGGCAAGTGAGATGTAGCTAGGATGTAGCACGCTTGCCTATGTCAAGACTATCATCATCCTACTCCCGTCCACTGTTGGACATGGGCCACTCCAATGACACGCCACTGAGCTCGATCTTCAAGTCATCGCATCCAACCACTGCCAGCCAATTTGCGTACATCGTCACTCCACCTAGCTGTAACACTATCGAGTAATGTAAATTGCTGAGCTGAGCAGCTGAGCTGAATTATGTAAAAAAAGAAGTCAAATTCAAAATGTTTATTTAATATTCGAAGCATTATTACTTCAATGATATTACTCCGCGGCAATATATTCTTCATTTAGCAAGGATCTTCTGGGATGTTACTTACGCTTCAGCGATAACGCTGGGTAGAGGAAATTAATATCGCAGTACTGAATAGATTAATTGGAACAGATTGGATATAAGAATATGGACAGATTGTATTACTGATTTATTAAACAAAATAAAACTCTAACCAATTGCTTTTATTTATTCTTCATATTAGGTTGCTGCCGAGTGGCATTCTTCGGGTCAAATACTTCTTGACGTGACGATGTACACGAAACATTGTCGTTGAGGATTGAGCAATTGAGTTTATATCACTTATAACTGTGTCATAATTTGTTATAAATTGAGTCATCTGAAGAATACTAAAATATGTAGAGACAAATTTATCATTTTTTTTTAAATGCTCCGCGCCCGCTGCTACTGTCGCTCCACCCGGCTCTTCAATATTTCAACTAGATGCTTCGCGTTAAAAGGAAATTTTCTATGCACCACTAGATTGCTGCGCTAATATTTAACGGTAGATTTTCGTTAATGAAACTTCTCAATTTCCTTAATGCAATGAAAATTGTTCCGCGAAGAACGCTTTCAGAAGGTTTATTCAGATTTGCCGTTTACCGTTTTAAGTGCTCCGGGCTGTTTTTATTTTCAACGAAAAGAGAAATATGATATAAAAATACCGAGGAGAATTGTATGCTTTACATCTTTGCTATTCCAGTCGAGCTAATTGAATAACAAAAGTGCTTTGACCAAAAACCTTAATAAATACGAATTTTTCTGCGGAACAAATTATGTATATTTTTAGAGCTTCATTGCTGGTCGAATAATAGGAAATATTTTCGTTTTAATTTTATTATGTAGTGATATAACGCTCAGTCCATTTTCCCGGTATGGAAAATGTGGTAGACAGAATAGGTATGTATGTCCTAAATTGTATATGCTTCCTTCCCGGGTGTACTAACGCGCATGGGAACAATTTCAACTGCTTTAGTGTGAAATAATTAAAAATAATGATGTTTGTTACTAAATACCATCAACCTCGATAGATAGAATTTCTATTAAGCTCGAATTCCTATTTCGATTTGAGTATTTCGCAAATAAAATAAACGGAGAACTCTCCGGGGGTTTTGAACTCCGCACTACGGTTAATACCCGAAAGGAGTACATTTAAGTATTTACCAATGAGGACCTGCAAAATCTCTACCCTAAATTTGCTACCTTAAATTTACGAGCACCCCAAAAGCTCACGTAAATGATGAACAGTGAAACCACTCGACGTGGGTCGCTATGTATATTGGTTGAATATATACAGAAAAGCACGGCTTACGGTCCAATGTGGCTGTTGAATGGTCGCAGATTGTTTATTTAAAGGTTGTTTTATTTAGACACGGAAGTAACGTAAATATGTTCAGCCTTATCGAGGGCAGGTATACCGTACAGTTCCTGAAAAGAAAGGCCCTCATAATAAGGTTTTGTTAAAAAATTAGTAATATAATGCTTAAGAGAATACTATCAAGAGCATCAATAACAGAATTTTGAATCAATAAGTCACGGATTTTTCGCAATGATCCACCATATACGAAATATAATGGTGTATACTTATATGCAGTATACAACGTTGCAATTTTGGCCATATTTACTCAAAATAACACGTGACTCAATTAACCAAACTAGTTGCAGTCTACTTACTATCCTGATGAACTACACTGCATTCCGTTAACTTCACAGACGCAAATGCAAATTAAATACTGACGATTGTAACGTGAGAAAAGTTCCCACCCTCGTCGTCTTGTACAGACAATTTCGGTCCCTGATGAGCGTAGTGCTTCGGAGACTACTCGCTTCCAAATTACACGGCTAACTTGCGGGAAACTTCGATCTGGGCAGCCAAGCTACTGCTTGTATCTCGACTAATAGAACGACTTGTAATATCCTTACTAATAGAATGGTTTCGAATTCCTTCCGGGGAAGGAAGGCTGTGGTCGTGTACTTAAGGGATTGAATTTGGTTTCGCGGCTTAGTTTCAAAATCCATCAGATGTTTAATGAATCAGTTGTGTTATTACTTAGAAGCTTCAATTAATTGTTTATGGTGAATATATAATCGATTTTCATCGGCAAAATTACTTATTAAGATCGTAAAGATTTTAGTTGACGTAGTACCTACGCATTAGAAATGTTATGAAATGCTATGACGTTTAAGGAAAAATAGTTATTCGGTTGGTGGTAAATAAATATAAACGTAAAGTTGTGAAACGTGGAAGTGTACTACACTCCTCTGCCTACGCCTTCGGGGATTACAGGCGTGATGTTACGTTTTAAATAAATGTTTGGCATTTTTCTTTACTTCACTCTTTTACGGTATGATTGAATAACCTACCTTTCACATGTAATGAGTTTTGTTCTGTAGTTTGGGGCGTTTATCAAATTTCCATAATAACGGTTCAGTGATTTTGATTTAAAAACTTAACACAGAATTATTTAAGCGCTTACAATATTAATACTGAAAAATGCGAAGAAAACAAAGAAAGAACGAAACAATTATTGGCAGTTTCGACTACAACTCGAATACCTAAAAATATCATGCATATAGTGTATAAAATTTACTTTGTACACGTTCTGTTAAGCGATCAATAACTTAACTCTTGACCAATAGTTACCTATAATGTAATAATGACCTATTTGTTGTTTGCTATTCAGCGAACCCTGAGTTATCATTTATGCCGGCAAAATATATATGTAAGTGATACTTTAGTTTACAGTGATCAATTAGAAGAGCCATTACCATTCATTTTTGTTCCTTTGTGGCCATTATACAAGTGTAATATCATTTTTTTTTAATATTTATATACAGCTATAATTTATTACACTCGGTTTTAATTTTTATTTTTTAAATTTGATATTACGCGTGATCACAAAATCGAACTTTGCTATAAGTATTTTTTTGACATCTTTTTGCTGTATAGGAATCGAATCCGCACCCGACTCAACAACGAGAAACACCAACTATACATTGATTCTACAAGCCACTTTAGTTTCAAAGCAAATTTCAAATGTAATAAACGGTCTTAGTTGCTACGAACATATCGGGACTTAGTCGAACTCAGCTGTCGGGATTCCGCGGCTAAGTTCGATCACTCGCCTGTCAGATCATTGTTTATGGTGCGGCTAATTTAACAGTCGGGAATATCGCTGAAGGAGGCGAATAGTTATACATTTGAAGCATTAACTTACAAAAGCGTTATGTACTTAGTGACCGAAATTTGTATAAACCTTGATTGACTTATTCGTTTATTTATTTACGTTTCATTGATTTTTACAATGGGCGGATTAAACGCATTCGCTTAAAGTAAAACTTTGCGATAGTCGTTTATGAGAATAGAAAAATTAAAACGTATTATTAAATATAAAAATACCTTCTATTAATAATAAAAAACTCTGCATAAAATATTTCATTAAGTACTTAGTACAATTTTCATTTAACGACAGTTTTATTTTTAATTCAATTCCAGGTATGCATTTTAAAGCAAAGTGGCAATATCAAGTATGACTATTATGTGATACATATCGTCGCTCATAACACTGGACAACCACGAATGCTGGTGGATGGTGGATTGTGGTACACTTCTCAATCATTTCAAGGTCGTAATATAAAATAGTATTCTGTATATTCATTTCTTCTGCTCTTACAGAATGTTCTAGAACACAATTGAAGTCAAATTCTTAGCTATTCATGTGAAAGTTGCAAATAATCGTTTAGCTCTTCGGTACAAGCAACACTTGATCAATATGGAATGAGACATACCTTACTAAGTGTTCTCATAAATAAATCGTATTAATGTCCCTAAAGGTCTAGTTACTCATTAAGTGTTTACTAATTAATGGTAAGTTTCTGCAGTTCTGTTGCCGTTTAATACCGATATACCTATTAGTGGCTAATAATAATTCCGAATCCATTGCAGTTCTCGGTTGTCGAATGAAAAGAATTTCATATTGGTACATTTCAATGGAAATATGTCAAGCGAAAAAATCGCCGTAAACTTCGATATATGAAACACTTCTCGCTTTACTTTATCTTCCCTTTTTTCTCATCCCTTTGTCATAGGTAAACGAATTAGGTAGAGAATGCTTGCGTATTTGTCTGGTAGCGAAATGTTGTAATAAGTTTTCAGGATAATATCCTGGGTGCGCCACCCTATCCATGTTTCTACCCTTCCCCAGTTTCGAAACGTTTTCACTACAAAGATGCATCAACTGTAAATATCTTAAGCTTATAAAGAAAATTGCATTTATGAAACTATGTCACTAGAGGCGGAAGAGAAAAGGTCCTTTTTTACTGCGTTCCCAGGTACCGGAGATTAGCCTTTAGCACTTTGATGCTTATCCAGAACAAGTTTACGCTGATAATATAGCTATACTTTTTATAATAATTCTATTGAAGTTCTGTTTTTAAATGTAGAGAGAACACGATATTTTACGTCCATAAATTCATTGATAAAATCGCCACTTTTTTAAAATTGCAACAAATTTAATAATAAAATAATAATGATATGATATGATAATATGATGATACAAATAATAAGACTAACAGGTTTTTTATCATCGAAAAATTGCATATTCAACAAATTACAAGCAAAACACTTATGCAAAACCGTTAGCGTCATAAAATTTCTGCGCAAGAACCATAAAATTGTTTATTTGCTGTTTCTTTCCGATCAAAAATTATTGCTTAAAACTAATTTTTATTCCAAAGTCAAAAGAAGTGTTTAAGGAATGACATCGATTACAGTAGTATTTTTAGAATAAACTAAGCGAACAAGAACAACTTTAAAGTGAATCAAAAAAGTCTATTGATCTTATTCCCGCCAGAAAATCCATGAGTGAAAGTTGTTTAAAACAGACAGTAAATAGCAAGATTAAATATCAGCTTAACCTATATATGTAATGTAAGGGATAAATTCGTTAGTGTCCATTTGTATCAACTAATAGCACATTGATGTTTCGGCTTAAGTCTGAGCCGAGATTGTGATAATCCAGCGCAGGGCTGCGCCAAGTCCCTAATTAATTAACGATTAATTATATTAGGTACTTCTACGCCTCTGTTAATTCGGCTCTGTTAATACGTATATAAATATTATTAAAATCTACATTTAAGAATGGAATAAACGACACTTAAACGTTTATTTTCCAATCGAAAGGCCTTTGGGATTAATTGTTTAAATTTCGAATATCGAACAGAAGTTCGTTATTTTACCATATGACTAAGATTGAGTTTGCGTACGAATAGTTGTATGAGTAAGACATAAAATACTATTAAAACTATTTTTATTGAATAGCAATACCAAAATACAAGTTTTTCAATAGTTTTTTATTCGGTAAATTTTGTACCGATTTCTGATAATCGACTCGGATAATATCTATAAAAAATGTGTAGAAGATTCTAGAACATCAAGTTTTACGATAGAGACGTGAAGTGAAAAGTAGTTGTTTGCGAAGATAGCTGACTTTATTTCTTGGTGACATTTATGTTCCTTTAACATGTTCAGAACTAGAAATCCTGAAGAAATTTGAAATTCAGCACTCCGAAGTCACTCGGGAACTATATTCGAAAGTTCCGTATAAATGCTTTTGTTTGAACTTTTGACATCAAAAACTAAAAGAAATTTTGACATCAAAATCGCAAGGATTTTTAGTTGAGCTTAAAAACGGGGATATTTCATGGTGCACTTATTTAAGATTTCTTTCTTTATCACTTGCAGTTTTTATAAAACATTTTACATTACTTGAGTGTTGGGATTACTTGTAAATCAAAATGTTCATGTAACATTTATATTGACTAACGGCTTTGAAGCTTAATTCTCATTGATCAAAAAGCTCTCAATATTACGTTACTTCAAAAGCGGATTTATCGAATCTGTTTAACAGACTTCACTGCAATCAAGCCTATTGTAATTTAAATCGAATACCAAACCTTACTATTTCGACGATCAACCATTGGCGCGCGGTTTTCACTTTGCCAATCATTAAACTATTTGCAATCCGACCAATTACCCTATCACTGGGCGAATGCGTTTCAATGTTCCCTATTACGTACATAATAAGACGGAAAATCGACTAAATGAAGTGATCATGATCAGTTCTGTTTCAATTAGATTTAAATTTCAAAGCGACAGAAACGTGTGGCCGTTTTGACGTATGCAAAATGGAATGAAGGTAAAATTTGTGAGCAATTTGTGTGTGTGAAATTTATAAGTTGCGTTAAAAAGGCGTGTGTTGCAAATAGGTTCAGTCACTTTTTTATATCTAGCTTAGCAAATATGCAGGCGGACTCCGTACTGCAAAATGGTCATCGTTGCTTATGGGCATTCACAACACCCGAGGTGTGGCCAATGCTTTGAAGTACAGTTTTCTTGAAGAACCTCATGTCATAATGCTTCGGGAAAAGTATGTGTAAGTATGTATGTATACAGCATCTCTACCTAATTATTACAGTACACGAAGCGCTTGTAACCCTGGTTTCAGGTAACAATTGATCTGTAAAGTTAAGCCAGGCCGGGTACGATTGGATCTTACATGAGTGATCGTTAATGGTATACATTCACGCGCATTTCTGTGCTACGGAGGGCATGTTGAATAGTAGGTCTTGATTATTGTCCTTAGGTCACAATCGTTAAACTTCATTGGAGGCCCTGAATGCAAACAAACATCTGATAGACTCTGTACTTCGGCTGCGCGGTGCAGTATACACTAGATCATCGGACTTTCGGGAGATAGGTCAAAGGAGGCTTAAATTATTTTGTTCACTAAAAATTACATTAATTAATTTAGAGATGAAAAGAACCAAATAACATAGACAATTCCTGAAAAGATCATCTTAAATCTCCTTAATTCTCTATTTACCTGTTATATTACAATTATACATATAGACAAATTCAACTGAACACAGTTCAACTTCTAGTCAGTTAGCAAAAGCTGTACAATAAAAGAAGAAAAAAATAGAACCACTCGGAATGTCTTGTGACGATGTATGTAAGAATGTTTTTGGTAACGAAATTGGAACTTCGAACGTGTATCGTAAATTGAATAAACGTCATTCGCTCACGAGGCGTGTATGTATGCAATTTGTAGAAATTTCCACCAGAACCTTCTGAAAAATACTTCGGACCGGGTTATACCGGAATTTACGAATGTATACACACAATGTGAACGAAGCCTTATATTTGAAGAATTGTGAATTTTAGGTTTAAAGCAAATTTATTAATCTCTTTATTGATGTTGAATTTATTAATCCCTTTGAAGTTGTAACAGTATTTGTATATTTAAATTTAATTTAATTTCCATTATCTCCCGAAGAGATTGATCAGGAAGTTTTCTCTTCGCGTAAGTAAATATATAACTTCCTGATCAACGTCATCACAAAAACACGGGAATAATATGGTTTCCTTTCATTTTTTGATACCGAATTTATGTTAAATAAGCATTACACGTTGAGGGTAAGTCTGTTTCAAATTTGATCCATATTCAAACAAGTTTAATTAATGTAAGTTATATGTACATATTTATAGAATATCATAGTTTGTTAGAGGTATCTTTAATCACTTTTAATCTATGCACACTATCTAACTATCGCTTGGTTATATAGTTTTAGTCAACGCAAGGGCAGAGCGTGGGTTGTACCTACGTAGCCGCCATCGATCTTATATTTCGGTAACGCATTATGGTTGAATTTATGTAAGAAATAATAAAGTTCCTTGTGGTTTCTTTAGTGGAAAAGGACTCAAAGAGAGAACTAATGAAAAAGACTCAGTATTATGGTTTAGTAGATGTTTAATTCACGAACTGTTCGCTCACCTACCAGATGGGTTGACGACCTGAAGAAAACAGCGGGAAGCTGCTGGATTCGCAAGGCCAGCGACCGGAAGAAGTGGCACCGATTAGGAGAGGCCTGTGTCCAGCAATGGACATCTAGGGGCTGAAGGTGATGTTTATAACTGTTTTGTTTTTCGATAAACACTTATTGAAACAATATTAAAATTTAGCTTCAGTTATCGCGAGGGCGGCCTAATATTGAATAACTATGTTCATCCCTTACATAAGGTTCGCAGAATCTCACACGCTGTTCTGGACTACGTCTAACGTGTTATATAAAACTATTTACCTATAAATATATTGTAACTGAAAAGCACTGTCGAAATTCTGATCGTATATTACGTAAGATCTTATACTTACGAAATGATATCACATTATATGACATATGTATAATTTTATTACATTTACATAACTATTATTATTAGTAAGTGAGCAAGCTCGATTAAAATGGATGCCGTGCTAACCTGTAACTAAGGTACCATTTCTACTTCCAATATGTGCAGTTCAAATGTATGGAACTTTTGAATAGTTCTAGAACCTTCTACAAAGTTCTTAAGACAATTGCTTAACAGTACCTACAAGTCAATCATTTAAGAGCGAATCATATCAAATGTTCTTGAACTTTAAACAATACACGCAATTCAGAACCGTGTAAGATCGTTTCATTGTTAGTGTTACATGCTCCCTTAGGTTTTAGATTAGTTTTTGTTGGCCGCACTACATGTCCGTGTGTCACACAGCCTGTCTCACCCTGTTACATGGCAACTCGTTGTTCGGATACGCACGCCTGTTACCGTCCCGTGTCAAAGAGGGTGTTATTTAAGAAGGGAGTTATTTTGTATTTCTCCTATTCTGAGATATCCTAGTGAGTATATCATCATTATCTTCGTGATCATCAACACTTTTTATCCTTCTCTCTCTCTCGCACACACCCTCTTAGAATAATAAGGGTTAAAGTGATTTGTAAATATATATTACAAGATTCCTGTAACCTTATATTATAAAGCCTCAATTGCTAAATAAATTTATTATACGAGTATAGGTGGTCCAAATCGAACTTTATATCATTAAAATATTATATTCTAGAGGGCGTTATCTTATTCTTTGCTCCCTTATTCATTTATTACATCTGTATGCAATTTCATCAGCTGATTCCATCGTCAATTTAAGGTTATTAAATTTTCACGTAAAAGAGTGTATACATAGGAACAAAAGATCAAAATCGTTGTCAATAAGTTTTTTCAAGATTTGGAGGTAGTTTATTTTGTGTAAATAAAAATGATTATTCTTTTGTGTAGGTAATAACATAACAATTGTTAGGTGTAATTGGTTAATAACAAAAAAATAAAACACAAAATAATGACACAGGCAATAATTACTTAATGACATGAAGCAATAATGCCTACTTTCAATACAAAAGTCCTTATTACTACAAACCCAATTACTGCTATAAAAGTGTATTGAGTTACTTCTATAAGAGTCAGGTATAACATTCCTGTACAATTACCTTAATTGTAATTACGGACGACGAAATTGCTGCGCCACGTGTATCTAAAAATAAAAATAGTTTTCCAGCAAGGATATATGAGCCATTGTCGTCTCGACAGCTGCGTATCTCACGGTTCGACTTGCTTTAGTGATGTTTTGCAGAGAAATTGTCATGGCTTCACCAATGTGTTATTGTATTTCTATTAAAACGGTTTTTTATACAAAATATATACACGTGTATCAAATCATCATCATTATCATCATCGTCAGCCTCTTGATGTCCACTGCTGGACGTATGTCAAATACTGGTCTATAATAGACTACATGATCTATAGAGATATTATACGAAGAATATATAAGTCTATAGTCTATAGAAATACTATACGAAGATCAAACTCAAGCGTATAATTGGCTACACATATACCAATGATAAGTTCGTAGATTATAAAAGTATGTATACAAATTATACATTTTTATAATACCCGAAAATTAAACACATTGCGAAATGAGAAATTTTAATTCATCTATAAAAATCGTAAAATACAAAATCATTTTACGATCGATTTAATCTAGAACAAACGCCTATAGCTTCATTAATCTATCGTAATTTGATTTCTAGTTCCATCAAATCGGCTGTTCATTAAACATGAATCTGTAATTATCGGCCGGCGTTCCATTTGGAGCTGTTTGTGCAACGGAATAATGATCAAAATGCGATACACGCAACGCGACGCCGGGCTTTAGGAGAGCGGCAAAACGCGTGATTTCAACATCAATTTGGTGCGGATCATCCCCAAATATTATGTTTGTGTGGCGATGTACACGAGCAGTATAAAGCAAGGGTAATACGCAATCAGTATGGCCCCTTGAAAAGGTTTTGTAGGTGTTCCGTTTGAGGTAACCGGTTGTAATTGTGAAACCGAATTGAAGGGGGATCGCCGAACTATTTCAGTGAATTTCTCTGTAAGCTATGTATGTCCGATATTAAAATGAAAGCGGCTGAAAAACTTGAATGTCAACGGAGTGTACTTGACGTCCTATATACGTGTATGTTAAACAAGTTGTAACAAAAAACAGTGACGTAATTTATCGAAATGGCGATAACTCCCAGTATTATTTAATTAAGGAATCGCATGTGATCTCTAATCGCGACGAAACTAAGGAGCGTAACTTAGAACTAAGGCGATCATATATTAAAGAGTAAACGTAACTGATGAATCGTGGGAGTACACTACATCTACCCCTTCGAAGATGAATGATGCATGATGTTACGTTTTTATATCAAAGAATATATTTATATAAATGCTTACTTCACTGTACTGACTTCAGACTAAATTATGTGTCCGATACTGGCAGTATAAACGATTCATATAATGTATGTTGTACACATATTATATAAAAGTATTAACTTTCTGTACTCTTTCTCGAAACAAACTTTAAATATGAAAAATATCAGCCTCCTGCGCACACCATATTATTAAAAAGCGATATGAAGATTTCTCAGCACGTACTAATAAAAATATTATATAACAATGAAATATTGGGAAACGCGTAATCCTTTCCAAAGCTCTAGCATAACAATGGATTATGTGAAAAAAAAAAATATTTTCAAAAACAAATGTTTGCGTCGTTTAATTTAACATTGGGCGTAAAAAATTTTAAAATCCGGACAGATTACTTCATGTCACGTACGCGTATATTGTCGCAGTGACGACAGCTTTACAACGTGTAATATGTATAATTGTTTTATTTTCTTGCATTTTATTAATTTGAAAAATAAATTTGTTCTCATTGCTGACAAATTATATCTCAATACTTACGGACCTGACATTCATCACTCTTATAATACACAAATTATTGTAAATTATAATTATACAAATTTAATATTTATCGTGTTAAGTTTAATCACAGTGCCGTGTATTGAAAATGCAATTTTCGTTAATACGTATCAGATAATTATTTTATCGCATCAATATAATTCATGGTGCAATGTTTGCACATTACATTATCATGTTTATTTTAACAAATCGTACATACATACAAATTAATGCGGATATAATGCAAATTGAGGTTTAGTCTCGTTTAAATATAATTGATAGTTTGTGTTACGATCGGCGAATTTAATTTATTGACGTTAACCATTAATACGGTTATTTAAATCGACTTATTCGTATTTGTGTTGTGTCATTGCATAATAAATGCATTATTTTCCGTGATATATTATATTTAACAACTATTTATATACATTTAGACTCCTCACCTACTCCATAGTGGGACGTAAACGTAATGGGTGAAACGTGGGAGTGTACTACACTTCTCTGCTTACCTCTTTGGGGATTGCGGGCGTGATATTCCGTTTTTATACACATTTATCGACAACCTTATTGATATGCCTTTATTTGTAACGAATTTCGTCGAGGCCGTAAGAGGCTTGTCGCAAACCCCAAATGATAGACGACGACGTTAATGTACATAGATGTACGTACAGTGATAACGACCAATTGGAGTGTGGAATGTTTAAAAAGCTTCTTTCAGACACTTATAGTTAATTTAGGGTGCTCTTCTATAATGTATGGAACAACCTGCAAATACGGAAGCACTGGTCAATATTAACCATGGATGGTGATTCATTAAAGGGCGAAAGGAACTGTAAGCGCGTGAAAGCTATGACAAATTCGCTTACTCGTACCATCAAAGATCTGCGTGATACGATAAGGAAATAAATTATCTTTTTTTTTTTTTGTTTTTCGTAGCAGCAAGTTAAAATCTCCAACTTTAAATCAGCCAGTAGTTTTAGCAAATTAAATTTCCTCAAAGTTCAGATTTACATTTAAAGTATTCTTCAACTAAGTTTGATTCGCTTGGCTTAACAAACTAAAAGTCTGAACGAGGCTATGTCATATTGTAATAGACTAATCGAAAAACTCTTCTTGATGAAGTGCCAGCGGGCTCTCTGTTAAAATACATAAAGTTACCAAATATATATTACATATCACCCTGTCCACACATCTTCTCATATGTACCTACATATGGACATCCGTTTACGTATCTTTCTATCTGGTAACACCACTCTTTCAACTTGTACGATTTCCACTTCCTAATCTACTATGAGGGAGATGATGATGCTTCCATGATGACCGTTCTTTCTCTCGTAAGAGTAAGGTGATAGTCAATCACGATGACTATGTATTGATTGGCATGTTACCCATAACTTAATAGAACATTATGCAAACCCTGAGGTGTATGGATCTCCCCAATCATGTAAGTGAAATCAGGTTAAAATCGCACTTGACTTGTGAACTTAGCGAATCGGATCTGGAGTTAATATTGTAAATAAATCATAAAGATTTCTTTTACCAAGCAAATAAGATAAACTCTCAAAATTGTTATCGAACAATAATTTTCAGTTTTGTTTTTATTTACTTACCAAAATAAAAAAATATATATTAGCGAGCACTCAAATCAATCTCTGCTTAATACTACACTCTGTCTAAGAAACTTTTCAATTCCTCTCACTTAGGGTATAAAGTAACGAAGCGTTCAACTTACAAAGAAAACAATAATCTTTTAGACAAAGAGCCGAAGGACAAAAGGGAAAGATCCGAATTTCCAATAACGAATGCCGATACTGAACTTTTAATGGGACGAAACTATTAACAAAGACCGGAGTTTGAAAGAAATTAAGGACAGCGAGCCCTATATCGACGACGGTCTTTTTACCTGTACGCTTTGTCAGTAGTGACATCGATGTCCGAATATTGTATAAGTTGTGTTGCGATGTTCCCAGATGTATGGAGTTGTATTATTGCAGGTGGGAGGATTTTTTTTAATACCTTCGTATTCGATCATTTGCATTAACTCAAAAAACTATAACAGGACACACATGTCTGTAGTGGTATTAAAAACAATTCTCTGAAAACGAGTTAAAAAATAAGGGAATATGTCATGATGATGATGACGATATATGCCCGTAGTGGTATCACAAGCAGTTCTCGGAAAGAAATAAAAAAAAATTACCTTTTCACAGAGCCGATGTGCAACAAGTCGTGTGTTGATCTCGACGAAGACCTGTAACAAAACAATGGCAATAATTAAAATCATTATCTTATTTCGAAAAATCATCTATCTTTTTAAATCGGTATATAGTTCATATCAATGATATTTTTAATAGGTATTAAAAGTCACATAAAAGTATGTAATATTTGATATAACGATATGACTATAAGTAGTCTTACATATGTGTATGAATATACTAGTACTGCACTCCTCTGCCTAACCTTCGGGGATTACAGGCGTATAGTTACTTTAGGTACATATATTAATTGATGTAGGTACATCTAATACATCAGTAAGTGTTAATTCTTTTAAGAGTATAACTTATATATATAATTTTACAAAAATGCACATTGATGAACCATAAACAGTATACATACATACATACATACTCAAAATGTGGAAATATACAGAACATTATTATCACGCAAGTTACTTCAACTTATCAAGTGTACACTGTACACATAACACGTGGGTAATCCTTTTCATCAGTTAAATCCGGTTAACGAGTCGATAAACAAAGGAGTTTGCCAACGAGTGGGATTAGGTAACTGTTTCACTGTTCTCGTGAAGCGATCAAACTAGTAAATCTTTCCATTGAAATTTCTCATTTGTCCAAAAATACGTTTTTAAAGCATTAGCGAACGCGTAAATAATGCGTGTAGAATTGATGTTTTCTTTTTTTATTTATTTTACGTACATAATTAAACAAAACAAATTGTTATTAGAATACAGAGTTCTTTTCATAGAATATTTAAAATTTACGTATTAAAAATAGTTTGCCCTTTACACGTTCGCGGTAAGAAAAGTCGTTAACTAAGCAAGCCCGGCAAACGTCCAATCGGGGACGCGGCAGATTTTAATCATCCCCCGCATTTGAGAGACAATTTCTCTGAATAGCCTCTCTGGAGGGATATTGTGAGTTTAGAGGAAAAATCTTTGTACAGAGGTCGGATCGTTTCATTTATAACAATGATGATAAATTGTTTTAATCTACTGCAAACGTTTATTGCTTGTGGATACGTACCTAGGAGCTGTGGTGATATTTTCGCAATATTTATCTTCTGGAGAATGTAATGAACAATTTTAGTATAGCGAGAATAAGAGGTGTGTAATGAAAGTGATTAAATGTAAATGCAATACGTCAGATCTGTAAAGATAGAGATAGGCACTCTGTACTCTCTGTCACCTTCATTTTGGCGTGATGTTATAATAACATTAATTAGAATATTTTCTGCGTAGCGTTTTTCTTTACATAGCGTAACGGCGAGCTATTTCCACTCTGACAGAATAATCGCTAGTATTAAATCCTTCAGAGCTACATAGTATTCAGAAAGTACGTCTTTTATAAAGACAAAAATTGAGCGTAGTATATAAAAGTCGAATGACCTTTAGTTACGCGAATAACATACAATTAAGGGGACGGAGGACAAACCCTTACATCTTACGATCGTAACTGGAAAGCTTAGAAATAGCCTATAATAACATATCCTTGATTCTATCTGTGGTCCCCGATACGAAGGGGTCTTAGGGACGAACGATACATATGCATGAGTGTTATGTAAAGAGGCTCTATAGACGGTAGTAGCACTTGGACCCACTGATAACACTTATCAATTCGAGAGTTAAGCTATGTTAGAGTTATATAGTTTTGATTTCAATTGATTTGGTAATGATATAATATAATAATTTGGAACTGTTTGAAGCGTTTTCATACTTAAAGGAGACCTGCATCCAGCAGTGGAATGGTGAAAGGTGATGATGATGTTTTTAAATATTTGATGTAATACTTTTTGGTTAAAATTTATTTCATATTTTTATATAACACTCAAACTTTAAAATGTCAATGGACTTGTGATGTGTGACTGGAAAAGTTTATAGACATTACAATTCAGGATGAAGCATAATATAACTGTATATCATAACATCAAGTACAGCAACAGCTAGTGTTTGTCTGCCTTGGCGACTTAGTCGACTGCCTCGTTGGTCGATTCCCGCAAGTGTAATTGCTGATCGAGAGGTTCTGGGTTCAACTCTCGGGTCGGGTTCTATTGGATTTTTCTTAGATTTTTTAGTAGAAATTTCTAGTAGTGATTCGACGTTAGGATCTATGCTCAGTGTAAAGCAATAGACACACACCATATTCCATAGTGAGAAACGTAACTGGTGAAACGTTGGTGTAAAATACACTCTTCAACTTGCGGTTACGGGTTTATGTGCGTGATGTTTCTTTTTTAGTCCTTTGTTACGCAACATGAAAAAATATTTTTGGTTGCGCGGTCGGTATCTATAAATCGGTGCGGTTTTCCCAATATCAGCGATAGTCGAGATATCTAAACAAAGCGAATCGTTTACCATCTACGGGCGGAACGACGAGTAATTTAACCGCAAAAGTGTTTGTAGATTTTCCTTGTAGATGGATAATTTGCTTTTGTCTGGGCGCCGGGGAAAGTGAGGCCGAGTTTTATGAACGAAACTGCCGTCGGATTCGCAGTTGGATTGTTAACGGTGCGGATTATTGGAGCCACGAAAGTGAACGTTTAAATTTGTTTAAATAAACGTATAAATCAATTATGTAATTACTGTTAAATCACAATTAGATTACACAGCGCGGTCGAAGGATGTACCTGTTGTCATTGTCCTCCATTAGTTAAAGTGTGGGTATATAGAAAAGAAATGCAATAAACAACGATCTATGTACACCTAATGTGTGTTACAGATACATTAAATGAAAATAAAACACTGTCTAAATTTATATTGCGAATACACAATAGTCTGTGATCGAGCAGGAGTACAGAGTACTGATGTATAGAGAAGACCGTTATTAACTTTCAAACTTCAAATTTATTCCATAACAGTCGAATTGCGACCACTGCTGTTTATTAAGCTATGTAAAACTCTATTATTATCCATTTGTTAAAAACCTCATTCCCTATACCGACTTGACCACTAGACACAGAACGATTTCAATAATAAACTTCAAGCAAACACACTCGTATATAAATCTTGAAGCAAATAATTCTGCGTCGTTTATCACAATTGTAACTTCATCCCTTAAATGTAAATACGTCGTACTAAGTACACAAACGTGTATGTATGTATGTTACAAATTCCGTTAATGGCTTTAGGCATCGACCTTGCGTAGCCCAGATAGACTTGGCCCATACCGCTTGTAGTTAACAATATAACTTAATATATTGACTTCGTATATAATATAGTTTTGAAGTTAACTAATAAAAAATAGATAAGAATTACATTGAAAGCTCAGAAGTAACCAGGTAAACAAACGATTAGACCAGCTTCTTAACATAACACTCATTGAAAACATTCGATACAACCATTTCCGTTGAAATGTTGGGCATAGGCCTTTCCTAAGGTGTGCCATTCTCGTTCCTCCGTAGACCTTATCTAGCTAGTGCCAGCCGCCTTCTTAAGATCGACGGTCCAACGGGCCAGTGGGCGGGCGACCCACAGTAACTAGCACATATAATTAATTTATACTTAATTGACAGAAGGTTATAAAATTTGTCCAACGGCAGACTACGTCGAACCACATGATTTAGAAGCAATTTTATACACTTTATATTTTATATTATATACAATGTATATGCTGCTAAATAAATTTGAATCTTACATATAAATATTCTATGACTTTACTGAAATTTTACCAGTAATGATTTTTAAGAATAATATCATTTTTAATAGCGCTTTTAAAACTAACGAACTCTTGAAAGGGCGTGAGCGTTAACCGTTGCCAAATTCATTCAATTTTTATTATCATTCGGTTCACTCTCGTGCCCTTTCAAGAGGAGTGTCGGTGCCAGAAGTACGTGCTTCTAGCATTTTCTTTTAAGTTTTATCAATATCTACGGGATCTTTACCGTCCATTAACTCCTCGTTTGGTAAACAGGACCCAAACGATAGACTAAAATTTAATTTATTAAGTACGTCAAAAATAAATATCTATTTTTAAACAATTTGTAAAAATTCGAAGAAATTAAGGAAACACCTCTTTTTCAAAGCCGGCAAAACATTGGCAACTCCTATGGTGTTACACATGTCCATAGGCTACGGTGACCACATCCTGTTAGGGTGGCCGTCTGCCTGTTTGCTCGAAATTTATTAATAAAAATATAATTAAAGAGACGTAAATATATATCATTCTCTTCATGCATCAACTGAGAATCGACATCCTTGAGTGCCACGTTTGATATTTAATACTAACATTGTTAGATGCCATAAAATTATTTTTTAATGAAAGTTGTTACGGCAATTTTTTTTTTTTTTCAGTTGAATATCATTTAATGATAGTGTAAGAATCACTTTATATTACTTCATAGGTAATGGCGAGTCACCAACACCCAGCCCAAAGCTAAACGGCCCTTCCACACCCTTCGTTCAAGAGGCACTTTACGGTGTCTTTTGTAAATATTTCACCGTGTTTTCTATTTATTATTTATGACAAGACGTTTAGGAAACTTTGATGGAAATTAAATTAAGTTTATTGAATAAGTTGAATTAAGAACCTAATCCTGAATAAATGAATAAATATCAACAAATACAATTTATTTACATTCATTTACTTAACCTCCAAATTACCTGTCAATGTCCATTACAAATATGAAAAGAAAAACGTAACATCACGTCTGTAATCTCCGAAGTGGTAGGCAGAGGAGTGTAGTACACTCCCACGTTTGACCAGTTACGTTTAAGTACCATGGAATAGGTTGATAGGTGAGCCTATTGACATATACTGGGCACAGATCCAGACTCCGTACGACTACTAGAATTTCCAAATTAGAAAAATCCAATAATATCCGATCTGGGATTTGAACCCAGGACCTCCCGATCGGCAGTCTGTAGTCGGCAGTCTGTGGTCTGTAGTCGGCAGCTTGTAAACACTCAACCAACGAGGCAAGCATTACATACGAATATTTAAATTTAATTATCTACTCATTCAAAGTATGAAATTTTAACGAAACAATTTAATCCACGTTTAAATATGGTGACAACGTTTCATACGATGGTATAATATATTTTTCATAGAAATCATAAATTTAATATTAAAATATTTTCACGAGAAACGAACATTTGTATCTGAAGAACTGTGAACTAGGACATACAATTCAAAGGGATTTTCTTGGCTAAAGCTTTGAGGGGCTCAAAGCATGACTATGCGAATGCTTTTCTATTTTCAAAGTCTATTGACATATTTTAATGATTTAAAGACACAAAGCCGGTAGAGTAAAACTTTAAGCTGCTCTGAATAAAAAATTAAATTATAGTATTTCTATCTATTTGTCAATAAAACAGGGACCTATTTTAACGGGTTACGATCAGAATTTTTTCTATATAGGTATCTTGGTACATACTACCGAGCAGAAATGTGATCGGTGATTTGTTTTGTCCGTGTACATTATCATTATTACATCATCACGACAGGTCCTTTACATGGTAGGCATAGAGCAAGTGTCAAATATCTCCAGGCTTTATCATTGCAGATCTGCAGTGCTTCTACTTACATCAGTTTCTTGATATATAAATATATATACAATGTTTGAACAGTGAATGAGAATTTTACGAGATGTGTATATATATACATATATATTCATAGCACCGCGAAAGCTTTTAAGTGAAATAACCAATCACGGCCGGCTCGTCGAACAGCCTGTGACGTAACCTATCGCTTTTAATAAAGCTATACTTCCAGCTTTCGCGAGCCAGTAGCGGTTACGTCACCACAGCTGAGGCTACCTTACTATTTTGTTAAAAATTGAACCCAACACGGCTACCGAGAAATTAATAAACCGGTAGAAGAACTTTAAAGTGAAAGGAAATCAGTATATGCATTTGTTATATATTTTTTAAACTTTAAAAGATTACTGAAAGAGATTTCGTAAAATTAAGCGGTATATGGATATCTTTTATAAGGGTGATAGGGTATTGTATTTACGACGGTCTAAGGAAATGATTAAATTAATTCATTTAAAAACTTGCCATCGAGGAGGCAGTGATTACGATCGGCCGCTTTTACTAAGCGACTTCATAACCGATCAATTGACTCACAATAAGAATTTCTAAAAGATATAGATTAGAAAAGAAAGCAATACACGTTGAAAAAATGTTACCCTCAATAACATACTGATAGATGTATACTTAAATAAGATAAACATAGAAAAAAAAAGAAAAGAAAAGAATCTACCCTTAACAAACGGTACCTAAAATAACGGTTTTCCCACAATAAAGATCCATAAAAGTCAGAGATTATTAGAAAATAAAGGAATCTAAGCTGACCAAAAGGTACTCACAATAAATACTTATAAAAGATATAGATTAGAAAAGAAAGGAATCAAAGCTCAACAAACGGTTATATCGCCGCCTCTTATCCCTTGAAGGCGTGAAGATAACCCCTCGACTCCACCAAGCACCCTTCAATTTCAATATCAATCAATATCAATAATGAAATTCGAGACTTCGTCCGTTCTGATAAATCAATTTTTATCAATAATCTTGTTCCGATTTTTTTTATCGCAAACGCAAACAAGCAATAACTTGAAAGTGCTTTATTGTGTTTGTTTTTGTATGTTTATCAATTGGAGAGGTTGAAGTACGCGATTTCTACTATAATTCAACCCTTAAATATGAAATAAGGGATGAAAATATTTCATGGGCGTTATTAGGTTAATGGAAGTCATTGTGCCCAGTGCCAGTTTAAGTCCTGGCATACAAATCTATTTAAAAAAAATTGGAACGATGAAAGAAGACCCTGTAAGACGACCTACACATCTCAGATTTCTGAATAATGTTCTCGGTGAGGGGTGAATTCCGCCAATCTGTGAGGAAGAAGCTTGAGAAGCCGTGTCCAAAAGTGGAACGCCAAAAGACTTGACGACGAATATTGTCATTAGTACTTCTTATTCTGGTAACCAGTTATGATAAGAAAATTATATAATATATCGTGACAATTTAATATTTTAATGGAATAATTAATTGCATAATATTAATAGAATATTTAACATTTAATAGAATATTTTTACCAGTTACAGGTGAACCCTGAATGTGCCTGGAAATACATAGAAAAATTTTTTTTGAAGCGAGCATGAAATTAATCTACAATTCAACTAATATATTTTAGTGTCCGTCCGACACGTGTCCACATAAGTTATTTATTTTCATAGCGTGTGCTACAACAGATAACGAATGAATAAATGAGGAACTCATCCCGTGAAATGACGTTCCTGACAGTTCACTAATGACTAGTTGGGACGTACTATAATAAATACCGTGCGAGCGACAACAGCAAAAACGAATTTTTATCGGGGCTCTATTCACGGTAGGAAAAAAACGTAATATCACGCCTGTTATCCCCGAAAAGGTAGGCAGAGGAGTGTGGTACATTTAAACGTTTCACCTTGTACGTACGTTTTCACGTCTTTCTGTAGGTACTTGTTTTTTCGGTTTTTTTAATAGAAGTATGCTCACTTTAGGCGTGTCCCGACCGATGGTGAGCGACATGTAACCTAGGAAGTTGTACGCTGCCATGGATAATGCCCATTCACTCTCAACAGTTCTAGGTTGTATGAACCGAGAAAAATATACCTGACGGTAATAGTCGAATTTAGACCATACATTTTAATCTATCTATTTAAGAAAGAATGAGAAAACGACATTAAAGGATTCCAGATCAGACCGAAATCACTGATCAGGAAGTATCCGTGGAAGCACAAGTTCTGCATCCGTTTCTCCACCAGCAGAAGTAGAATATCAACTAAACAATAGTTGCTTTGTTTGTTACAGTTTCGAAAGTGTGGTCTTAAATATGATGAAACATGACCCGTACCAATTTTATAATGTTCAGATAACTAAAATTTGGACTTCTTTAGCAGAAATGGCTGTCCGACCATTCTGTTGGTATATCCGTAACTATTATCCGTTAATAAATTTCATCATTACGAGTTCAGTAAATATAAGGAGATCGGCAGTAGTATCTTCAGCTCTAACGCTGAGGGAAATTGTCGCAAGGAACCCGCACGGTTTATTTTTTGTATAATGTTTTGTATATTTATTTGTATGGATGTATTTCGTAACATCACGCCTGTAATCCCCGAGGGGGTAGGCAGAGGTGCACAGTAGACTACCTCATTTCATCAGTTACGTTTATGTCCCATGGAATAGGTGGTGAGTAATTATTTCAATACTCGTATGTATAAAACTAAGTATGTACATATATACATATATTACTGTACGTTATGTTTCTCCTTTGCAAACTAGCTTTTATTTAACAGTGGCGTGCCATTGGAGAGGCCTATGTCCAGTAGTGGACGATGACAGGCTGATAGTGTGTGTGTGTGTTTAAACAAAGACAGCAAATATAGTACTTAAGGCGTAAACACTCGAAGTCAAGTTTTAAATATTAAGTATGTACTACTTGAGAATATACTGATTCAAATTTGGTAAGAATCTCTGGAGAATGTGATGAGCCGAAATGTTACATGATCGCTTACAGCTTGGGAAGTTCGTTTCTTATTCAGAAGCAATAAATTTGGTAACAGTTAAGGCTCGGTCTATTACGAGTATGTATCAAACAAAACGAGGAGATGTAAAGCAAATTATTCATTAATAAAAGCACGTATCTGGATTTGAATTTTACAACGGACAGCGGAATTTCAATTTAGATTAACAGTTGTTAATACATTAATGGAAATTCCTCTTGAAACAATTACTTTTTGATTTATTTATATATAAATACGTGAAGCAAAAGCTTTGTGCCCCTTTTTATGAAAATTGCGCGGACGGAGGAGTATGAAATTTGGCACACTTATAGTTTATATAGAGAAGGAGTGCAGAATGTTAAAATGTATATGCGTAATGTGTGTTACAAATACCTTAAATTGAATAAAATTATTAGCCTTTAAATCTCAGTTGTCTTCTAGATTGGATTGAAGTGTTCCTGACGCGGTGAAAGAAACAAAACGACTTGTAAAGTCAGATAAAGCCAACATTTTTGTCTTTTGTATGGATAGCTCGTTTGAGTGTTAAGGGCGTTCAAATAACACACCGACAAACTAGATGTTTTTTCGCAAATCGTACTAGAATGAAGTGTTGGGCTACCTATGGACTACATATTCTATAGTTCCGGGAGGTATCCGTGGGAAACATCAAACAATTACACCCTCAGCAGTTCATTCCACTTAACATTGGGTAATATTTTTACTATTTTTTGAAACAGTTCCAAATAGTTTTATTTTTCCTGCATTTTAAAATAACAAATTTGTACTGGAACAACATGGTAAATTGTGCTCAATTGTGTGAACAGGCCCGCATGCAATCATCGTGAACTAATGCGGATTGTTAATAATTAATAATTAATTAAACCGTTCTATGTTACCTACTATTTACGGAAGCTCGTAATTATAATTAAATTATGAGACGTGGCGGTATTCAAAGTGGTTATTATATATCGGTCACAAGAGAATAATAAATTTGCGGTTTAGTATAATTATTAGTAATAGTCATAGATACCATTTGTTACTGTGTTTCTGTGTTCTAATTAATAATAAAGTAACATACACACAAAAAAATTTACTTCATAAGCAATGATAGTGTATTATACTGGGTTGAAACCCTGCGATGCCTGTATATTGTGTCTTTTTTAAGTTATATGCCACTTGAGTTGAAGGAAAATATGGTGATTAATGGTTCACACCTTGGACTTCTTCATAACGTTCTCTAAGCAATGGAATGTCTTCGAACCCAACACAACCAACGTGGTCAGTTGCGGGTTGCGTCTTATTTATTCTTATTGAGAAAGGAGTTGCGTATCCAACAGTGGAATGATAAAAGGAATGGTCATAATGAAGATACATTCAAAAAAGTCTATAATGTTCTTAATATAAATCAAGTAAAATTATAACAAAAGAAGATAAAGGTGTGATATACTTTATCATAGAGTCATATAAAGTAATGTACGTAACATCACACCTGTAAGTTACGTAATTTTAATTTAATTAACAGTAAACTAATTAAATTTGTTTTATTAATTTGGTGGATTACATTTCTTATGTTGGTAAGATTATTTATTAGTGGTCATTTCAATCGATGCTCACTCCTACTGCTACTACTCATTTTCATCTCTTCTACATGAAGGTGGCTTAGAAGAGATGGCTCTGATGGCGACAAGCCCGAATTTTGTATACCTAACATTTAGAGATACCTGTTCATGTCTGTAATTTTTGACAGGTGTAGAAATAAAGAGTATAAATCTACGGCGTTTATAAATGAGATAATTTTGACGGAAGTTGCACCAGGGAAAGGTTTGCCGCGTTCAATCACATCGTTGCCGCTGGTGAAAATGGTGGTAACGTAAAATGTACTTATGAATACTTTTTTAAAAACGAATATTTTTGGCATAAATGAGAACGTCAAGCGGTTTAATTTACTACACAATTCATATTCTGATATAAATATATTTCCTATTATACAAATCATAATCATTTCATGTATAATTCTGTTATAAATCTTTGGAACCTGAGTGAAATATGAGTAACCCAGAAAAATGTTTGGTTCATGACTAAACATGAACGGGTCGCATAGACCAATTTCCGGGATATTATTCGAGAATGGCAATCTCTTTTATCTTTCTCTCCATTTAGGCCAAGTCAAGGACAAATTTTTACCTAGAATACTTTCAGACGCAAAACCCTAAAAGTGCATTTGATTTTACAGGCCTGACCCTTTTCGCTTCTGGGAACAGCCCGGCCATAAACAGTTTTCTAAGCCCCACCCGAGCCAGACTACAGTCTATAAAGCTGGAGCAATTTACGAATGCGAGAACCAGAGCACGGCAGTAAACACTGGAGCGAATATTAAAGCTAACATCGAAGACACGGCACGGGGTAAATAAGTTAAATAATATGAGGGTGAAAAGCGGATAGCTGCCACCCTTACGCAAATTACTAGAAGTGACAGCCCCCTACCCATATGAAAAGAGATTGTGAAGTTCCTTGTAAGCATTAATTAAGATCCATGTATGTATATATATGGTCGACTGGCCTGTTGGCCTGACGGTTGGTGTCCTGAGTACTAAACTGTGGGTTCGATTTCCGAAATAGTTTATTAGATATGAAACTATAAACTTATGTTACGTATGTACCTACATAAATCGTTTACTTTAGAAATATATGTAGGTCATTAGGTGTACTGTTACCTTAGTACTAACACTGTTGAATTTAATGATCATATTCATAGTTGTGTGTGAAGTTGTACAAGTTATTACAATAATGATTATTATTATTATTATTGTTTGAGTCTATACTTTAATTTCTTTTAAAAGCTGTTGGATTTGCATTTAAAAATGGCATTAAGGCCAGGAATATGCATTTTAATCTCTTATTGCTGCTAATCATGCATGCGATGGTAAAACCCTATGGAATCAGAATGGGGGACGGTGATAATGTTATTTACAATATTATAGTACGTTGATAATTAACGTACTGTAATATTGTAAATTATAAGACTGAAGCCCTCTATATCTCCACATTCAGAGCTCTTAGCACTTCCATGCAAAATTTATATCACGGCCAGATGTCAAGTAATAAAATTTTGAGCCGGCACCTACACTGTAAATAAGACTGGCTCCCTCTGGGGAGTACTTGAACTTTCCAAGTAGAGTTAGAGATGACGTAATAGCTGTTTAATTATATTGTCGACTCTACATGCTTTACACTTCGTAATTAAAGGGTTAGTGTGTAATTATATTTTAGGGACGCGGCTACGCTTGTAGTGAGCAAGTTTCTGCAAGTAAGTCGATTAGTGAAATGCCACTGCTGTGACTCAGGTTGAGGAATTGAGGCTTTCGTTTCATAAAAAGGAAGATAGTTTAGACAGTGACAATCAAAGTTTAAGGTGCAAAGTGTTTGGTAGGCTGTGTTTATCAGGTGATTTTAATTATAAATATCAGCGGTTACAGGATTTTTCTAGAAGGTAAAAAAATATTGCCATACGTGGCGCACAGATTCAGACTCAAAGTCAAGACTAAAAATTCTAAGATAGAAAAATTCAATAGCATCCGACCCGGGATTCGAAAGCAGGACTTCTCGATCGACAGTCGCGCTTGCAACAACTCGACTGACGGAGCAGAAAGAAAAGTTTTTTTTTTCCTAAGATTTTTTTTATATTCATAATCAAGCCATCCCAAAAAAAGAAATCGACTGTTATTAAGCGGTGATAAGCGGTATGAATTTATGACTGTTTAAAACTACGGACATTACTGGCTCTGAAGCACAAATTGCTCTTCTAAATTGCCGCTTTATTGTCCACCGTAATACTCGTTAAATATTAAAATATCAGTCAGTTAGAGAGCAATTTTGTCGTCAGTCTCTAAAAACTCTCATTTACTGCTCAATGTAATTGATAGTTAGATTTTTTACATGTAACCTGTACCTATTTGAGTCCAGTCTATGTAATGTCAGATTATTATCCATAGGTACAGGTTCTAAGTTTTATGTGATTTAAAATACAGCGGAATATTCAACACGATCAAATTCATCATTAATAAACTTATTGAAATCGATTGTAGACTTAGGAAATATAAAGACAGAGAGTCCATGTCATATCTACGATAGTAATTTCAAACTACTGCGGTTTGTTATTTGATATATTGGCACGTAATCTGACGTATTAGCTCGTAATCTGACGTAGTAAATCGTAAACTGACTGAAACGCACTTCAAAATTCCGGGACTGAATTTTAGATTGGAATTATGTGGATGTTAATGCCTTTTAAGTATGCATGATGAATTCTACGTTATCGTTAATTTGAATCGTGATTTTAATTAATAATTTAAATATAAAATGTACAGTTTAAATAGCAATAATGATATCCATTTATAAGTGACAAATAACTGTTAGAAATTGTGTCCTTTTTTCGTTTTACGTATTTGTACGTTTCTAGCGATAATTTTCGTGGTAACTTCAAAATATTTTATGGACACGTTAATATTTTTATTGTGCCACACCAAACACAGTTCCTTGGATCCATCGGCGACAGTATAAAGTGCAAACTGTCGCAGCCAGTAATCGTTAACTGACGAAGTAACTCGTAAACTGACGGACTAGCTCGTAAACTAGTAGAAGGACTTGTAAGCCAAGATGCATTTACGTCTCTTGAGACTTTACTGATTGGAGTACGGGATCCATAATTTAACTATAAATGTTACTGTTATTGTTAACGGCAGCAGTAAAAATTAAAGGAGAATTTCAAGTAAAAGAACTCTATATAAGATTTACAAACAAGTACTTCTAATGCATGTAATTTGGTCGCATAGAAATATAGTTTGATATTTATAGTTGGACGTAGACATAATTTCAGAAAATAACTGAGTGTCAGTTAAGTCTTATTTCATTTCATTCATGATTTCTGGTAACCAGTGAGATTCGATTATTTCTATTAAATGCCAAATATTCGAATAAATTGACAGGTATTCCTGTCAATATTGAATAAATAGCTCGGCTCTATGATCGTTATTGGAATATTCCAGTGTGATATTTGATTGTGATTTCGATTCCAGATTAATGCATTTGGAGACCGCGGAACAATAAGCGTGACACGGCGTGTTTCCGGCAAAGAATATTATGTTGGGAAATAATGAAATGTCACTAACGTGGCACGAAAGCTCCGGTAATAGGAGTGCCATGTTTACGACACTATAAAACAAGCAATATATCGGAGACGTAGTATTGTTCGGGGCATCTCTTTACAGGCGGTACGTGGGCATATAATAACCTCGTTCTTGGGTGTTGGCGGAAAATTAGGATTTTGGGAGGTGAAATGCAGACGCTCGTATAAATACAAGATGATATAATGAAAGTGTATGTAAACGTTACTTTATAATAAGCAGTTTGGTATTTAGCCAGTCATTGCGGTTCAAAGTCAGGTGCGTACCGTTTTCTTTACGAAATTATATGCAAAATATGTAGCACTTTCTGTAATAGTGGAGAATTAATAGTGAGAGGAGATCCGTTTTCGTTAGTGGAAGGATAGGAGTTGATTTTGAATTACTTACGGTTGCAAATATTCAACCTAATTTTAAGTACAATCTGACTTGTATTTTTAATTTTAAACTGCCTTATTATACTAGAACACCGAACGTATTGAATACTGACTAAATTTTTATTAAACTCAAACTTAATAGTATATAATGATAGTGTAACCTGTCAACAAAATGATACATTCTTTACGCATGTTATTATTCAAATCTACATAACAAGCCACCTCGAGTTATCTCTACCTTGACATCAATATTTCGGTTCCAACTAGGAACAGGAGGGGGAGCCCAGGGGCGGGGGGGAGGGGGCAGTGGTCCTGGGTAACTTTACGACTGTAATAAAAGTGGTTAATATACTTAGTTGAAGTGCCCCGTGCGTGATCGAAATCGAAAATACGTCCTAACGTATTTACTTTACTTTGACCGAGTATCGGCCCGAATTGGAAACACTTTGATGTTGGTGTCCGTTTGATTGTCGGAAATAATATGTAACTTACTATGAGCCACGTCAGTTCTGACTCGATGAATCGAAACGTATTGTCTTAATAATATCAGAATCGATATACGATTTCTAGGAAATATTGTAATAAGCGTTAAGTCGTCGGAATGCGCCAGAAATAGGGACCATCGGAAACAGAGAATTACAGAAAAAAAAACGAATTTCCGTAGGTGACGTTGACCATTAATTGCCATGACATCTGATACCCAGGCTTGACTAGGATTAGGTCAAGTAAGAATTATCTTATGTGACTCTAATTCTATGGACATATACATATTTACGGCCCACATAAAATACAGTACAATAGTTCCCAAATTTTGAAAATAGAACTTCCAAACGTGATTTGAAGCAACAAACATCGCTGAAAAGACGCTGACAACAGGTTTTCGCGTGGAATTTATCCCCGAAATTTTTACACAATCGTCTTGAATGACATCTAATCCTTTAGCACCCCCACCCCCTACTCCTCCCCTTACCGCTACGGCAAGGCCAAAGGTCGAACGGACCCCAAATTGGATGATTCACCGCGCGAATAGCGAAATCAGGGACACACATTGCTTATTTATTTACGGAGACACTCAATCGAGTTACCGACGACACCGCGACAATTCGTGTCGTGAATCTCACTCTCTTGCTTAAAAGGTCTACGCTGAATTAGATTTAAAGATAAAAAATGTACGGAATCTTCCAGCTAATGTAATTTTTTTATTGTTATCATGTGACTGCAAAACCACAATCCGTATGCACCAACCATCCTTCATAGATCTATACTCGCCTTACTGGATCCAGCACCTGCATGCAGCGTTACGGAAATCGTCATTCGCATTGAAAGTAATCAGGCATCATATTTAAACGTAGGACAATATGCTTTACTGTGTAAATATATTCATGAAATCTGAAATGTTTGTATCACCATCATCATCGTCAGCCTCTAGATGTCCACTGCTGGACATAGACCTCCCCTAATCTGTTGTATAACTGTTTTTATAACCTAATAATATGCAAACATTAAGCTCCGTTATTCAGTAGGTACTATATTTCCTAACATATGATATATGTATAATTAAAATAATAATAATAATAATCGACCCATTAGTCATTTCACTGTTGGAATATGGGTCTCCTCTCATATTGAGAGGGTTA
>DWME01000437.1:0-33801 GCA_018244795.1 Parelbella ahira ahira | reverse complement strand
GTAATCTCCGAAAATGTTGGCAGAGGAGTGTATTATAGGTAATCCCACGTTTCCAAATTAGGTTTTCACGTCCCATTTTTCACATAATTTTAAAACTACCGCTTGCGAATGTTCGTCTATGAAACTATATCGTACCAAATGTATTGTTTATGTGTGATTTTTTCAGAAACAGAGTTTGTATCCAGTAATTCACCCTAAAGCCATGGACACGGTAATTCCGACCGAATTTTAAAATACGCCTCCGCCGCTGACACATGTTATAATCCTAACCGAAATATGCGAGGCGGCGACCCGAGACATATTTTTTTTTGTTCGTGAAACAATATTTATGTACTCAATGTGCCGCGTGTGATAAATGTTGCTTTGTATTCAAATGTCATCGCCGCTGTGGCTATCGAGGGTTTCGCTGTACGAAAATCCCGGTACTTTGTTAAGGTTGCAGAGGTTAAACAACATTCCTGGTCCTAAATTTTTGTCATTTTTTGTCGGGAAGAAGTCCACTGTCCACTGCCACGTAAGATGTGTAATTGACCGCCAACAGCACTGTAGTTAGGGATTGAATTAATCGAAGATTCCAGCTATGTTATAGTCTGCCACTGCGATACAAAGTCTAAAAATTGTTAATGGGTAAATTAAAAAATAACTATATATGTATGTATATTATATAACATATTATATTAAATGTATTATATTATATATAATATGTTATACATACAAAGAATACATATAATATATTATACATACTCGTAAGAAGGGTAGTGGGTTTGTTGTGGGTAGTGGGTGAGTTTTGCAATTTAGTATTTTTGATTAAAAGTATTTTATAGTAGGTTCTCAACGTTATGTTTTTATGTGTCAAGGCGTAGACATTTACCGGGATGGACACTGTCCTAGCGTAAAAGAAATATACCCACCGACCCATGCAGGGATATTAGGATGTCATAAGAAACGACGAAATCCGGCACTGGCAAATCGCAGTATGGTGTGGGCCTGCCTAAGCACGACTAAACGTCTTGGACTCCTACTAGAAACGGCTTAGGCGCTTTCACAGGGGAGGCGTATGTCCAGCACTGGAGAAGCTAATGGTGATGATCATATTTTTATGTACATCGTTGTATGACTATGTACCTATGTATATTATTATTCGTATGTATTTCCTCCATTCAATTCAGACCTGAGTCACATATCCTCTGCCGCCCCCAGGCATTTCTTTGAACCACCTATATCTTAATGACTTAACCCATATCAATGTCTACCCACCAAGAAGATCAGTCTGAGAAATAATGACGGAAATTTTAATAATTCACTTCATTCCATAACTTTTTTGTCAATGGAAAGGAACGCGTAAATAAATAAGAATTCCGATCATTCCAACATATTTCTCCAATGACAAAGATCACACAATTTTACAATGTGTAAAATTTACAATATACGGCGCCAATCATTCAGTAATAAACCACTTAACATAATCCTGTATAAACGACCTCATGAAGAAGGTAAGCGCAACGTTTTTTAATAAATGAATATTTTATTTATTTCACGCTAGCCGCTCATAAGACGCGAGGTGATATCAATCTTGTCTTTAGCACCGTTCACTGCCAAAAAGGTTTTCGCTCACTTCGGCCGGTAATATGTTACTGGATTATTGGCATTTAGGGTTTGTACACACTTTTAACATCACTTATCACGCTAAGGAGTATATTATAAGGTAGGCAGAGGTGCCAAAAATCTTTATCTTTAGACTTAAGTTGCTTCTTGGACATACATTACTCTTTTGTTTTCGTCTTAGGTAAATAGACAAAACTGTTAATGTTTCATTAGACTGCAATTTTGTAGGAGGTAATAAAATTGGATACTTCCTAAGCGATGTAAATATAATAGGTATGAACATTCTTAATTAAAACTTCCACACCTATCTCAGTTGTAAGGTTTCATATACACAGTACATGCGAAGCTAAAACGAAGGGTTCACAAATAATCTTCCATAGTCAGAAGTCAAGGTCAGAGCGTAGGCAAGTGTAAACAAGGCTTAAGACGCCGCTATGTCGTTATAGCGTGACATATGGCTGTCAGAATTAGTCGGATTAGTGATTTCACGGAGAACGCCTCGTATCCAATTACACGGCCGGAACCCAGGCATTAACGGAAAAAACAAACATGACAATTGGATTCAAAAATGGAACGGAATTTTGAATTAATGTTAATTTGGAACACTGGTGGAGATGGGACTTTTATTGAACGCATATGCGTTAGTTGCGGGTGTACGGAATGGTTGGAATAAACGTTCTTATAATGGTGATTATGTCAATATACTATATTTTATTATATTATATATCGTACATATTAAAGTCGGATCATCCGAATAACGTACGTAAGTTAATCCGGTAAACATATAATCATGTGTAGTTATATAAATTATTAGGATTAAGCTGGTAGATCAAAATAATTTTGTTAAACGCCTCACCTATTTAACCATATCGTTGAAATCGATTTGCGGATTTGATTGAAAATTCGAAATGAGTGGAATTGGAAACTCAAAAGTGTTTGAAATATTGAAATATTTATGTTTATTTATATTATAAGCTCTGTGAAATAACCATATTATCTTATTTGAACGAGAATAAATATTTAACTTAATTTCATTTCAATTGTACCTAAACCACAAATAGGAATAAAAAGAAATATTGAACTTTACAGAGAATTTAACTTCGGTTATTAACTTACAGTGTCCATATTGTTATATACCTACACAAAATAAGGTAAACGTTTCCTACAAATCCTTTTTATTGCAAGCTATAATATAAAAACGTATGCGCTTGCGCATGTACATGTAACGACATCTAGTAATCGCATATTGAAATCAAGTTTAACACTACTCCCCGGTAGATGGCAATCATGTCATACAGATATGACATGTTAGTAAACACCGCATTTATATTATTAATTTATATATTACATATTCTCAAAATGAAATAAGTATATTTATTAAAATTAATAGTAATGAAATTAATAGTAAACTCAATTGTTTTAGAGAAATTTAAACTTTTACTCAACGTAAATTTACCAGGGCCTTAATAAATTTAATGTTAACAAAGTCCATAAACAATGTAGAGCATTAATTTCGAAGCATTTCGCATAAACCCACGTCATCATTGGCATTCCTCTCCAACTCGCAAATGGGAACTTTAATTAAAACAATTCAAAATTATAACGAGAGAATTATAAAATAATTTCAGCCCTTAAGCCGGCTGTCAACTAAACAATTCCGTGCAGTCCATCAAAATTAATCTAATCTAATCCTGAGGCTGTCTCAAGTTTAAACAAAGATATTGCAAAGTGGGTATCAACTGTTGGGATATGAAAATTATATGGCATTAATTCCGGTATAAAACGCTGATATTTTTTCAGAACGCACGAATCTTTTCTTAAGTAACATAGAATTTAATGAATATATACAATCCACCTGTTTATATATTTTTTGTTCTATTCTCAACGGGTCTAACATCGGATAGAAGTTACAATTCATGTTTAACATAAATACGTTAATCCTTGAAATATCAACGTGCCTATGCACTTTCAAAATGCAAATGGAAAAAATCATCAGAAAAAAAACAAATGAAAAATTTTACCTTGAATACAGTAATTAACACTGTTTATCTCTCAGCAATTTACATTTTGAAATTAAACGAGTGAGCAAAGTTAATAAAAAATACACTAAAAATGGATACTTAAAAATAGATACTTAACAAAAAGTGGTCTCTTACAACTCATTTAGATATCTTACGATAACATTTATAGATCGATATCAGGAGAGAACTATAATGTAAAACAACGTGACCGCGCAAAATGCCACCCCCTATGTTAACAGAACGTAAACATGCCTCTAGTCGGGTTGCACCCCGCTTCTTAATCGGCGTTTATTATTGAACTCGCACCCTACTCACAATCGCGGTACGATCCAGTTTCAGAGTAAACAAATCAGCAGTTTGTGATCTGAATCGCCAAGTAGTTAAAAGTTGGACAGTAAATTATAATAACAAAATTATTCGGCCAGAAATATTGTATCAATAACAACTGATTGAATTAGCGAAAGTTTTATGAATCGAATTAATTAATCTTATCAGGAGATGAAAATTAACGTTAGTGCAACTGGTATTTTAAATTATCATAAACTCTCTTTCGTCCCGTTGTTGGATACGAGTCTCCTGTCAGGACGAAAAGTCTTAAGGCAAATTGCCAGACTGACTGATTCACTGACGGATTGACAGTCTTCACACGCCTTAAAAAACATTATGAGAAACTTCAAGCGCGCAGGTGTCCTCACAATATCTTCCCTCGCCCTTAAAACGCATGTTATTTTAATCGCATAAAAGCATTTTGTAAATAATGAGGTGGCGCCAGAGTATGAACTCAGAACGATAATGTAGAAAGTTAGATTTTAAACCACTAAGCGATCACTGGTAGGGCTTGAGATGCAAAATCAAGTCTACGAGATATAGTGTCAGATTGATTGCCCCTAATTTACCTTAAGCCTACGCTCGTACTTGTTCAATCTTACAAAGCAAGAATAAGAACAGCAGAATGTAAATCCAATAAAAACGTCATTGTGCTTTCAATTTCTGTTTCCATATTATATTAACTGACGTTCCAAATGAGACCAAAAAAAAAATCAATGCTTTTTCCAATTTTGTTTTCATATTATTCCAACGACGTATATCGCAGCGTCAGTAAAAAACTGTGATAGAGAAACATTTTATCAGAAAGTTATCGGTTATACTAATCCTATCGCTGATTATAACATAGAAAAAACGACGGAAAATGTATTATTTATGATCGTGCTCATTATTTTTAACGAGCGGACTCGCACTCCTATACAATAAGGTGCCAAAGGCTGCCCAATATCGAACAATCTGTTAAGCGATTACCCGCCATTGTGCAAGAAATGTTTTGTTAGAAGGATATTGTGTTGTATGTTTGTGTCGTAGCTCGATTCTGTCACGTTAACATTTTTCGCAATAACCAAGTTTTATTTTATACTAATGTTGATTGACAATTTAAAGGATTAGACGAAGACGTGATAACTATTATTAATTTTTTGAGATGACTGAGTTGATGATTATGTTCTTTATAATAGTTGATGTGTCTTCAGGATTTAAATTATGAATTCATTTGTAATAAAAAGAATTCAGATAAAATCCATTACATACATGTAAAAATATTTAATGTTAAAAGAATCACAGCTTTGCACTAACTCTATTCACAAACTCATTTAATTTCGCATACATTTTCATCACACCAGCCAATACAAATTCTTCTCAGAATGAACAATAGGTATATAGAACAATTTATTATATTCTATTCTACGATTCACTTTCTCAATATTGGCCTATTACATTACTCTGATATTGTCAGTAAGTACAACGGCGAATTTCATATTCGCACTCTAACATACTCGTATATCGTTATGGTTTTTTATAGATCGGCCATTATTTCACAATAACCAATCAGTGCCATGCATGTCACTTGCCTGACGTCCCCCGACTGACGTTCTGGTTCCGGGGCTTTTGTTAAGGGCGTCGTATTTATTTTTGTTTTTATACAAATGATCCGAACAAATTGATGAAATTTCATATAATTTGCTAATTACATGTTAATTTAAAAATATAATATTATATAACAATATAAATAGGCTTTTTAATTGTTCAAAAAAAATTTTTCTTTGAAGCTTGTGAAGTTTGCCAATCCGTACTTGATCAACGTGGCCGTCTATGGTCTTCATCCTTTCATTCCTGAAAGGAGACTCATGGCCAAGAGTGATACGATAGGAAGGTCGGAAAAAATTACATGACAAGATAGAACCACTTTTGTCCGTATGAAATTATTTGTCATCTCGTCAAATTTATAAGTCAACGCAGTTTATACATTTCTATCAGGAATCGCAAATGAAGATTATAAAATACCTTAGCCTTATAAAATACTCCAATGCCATACGTGAAAAGATCTAAAAGACATAAGCATTCTCATCATCTTGAAGTCCTTATAAAACTATACCTATAGTTCACATTAGTCCTCATAGATCTGGTGAATTATTATTGATATCTATTTCATAAAAGAAATATCCCCTTACAACATAAAAGGATCAAAACACTGACATTTACGAGAACAACGCCGGAGTGAGCTCGTGTTTGCGAATTAAAAACGCAACTTTGAGAGTGATTTTAGGGGAGAAAACAATTGCTTTCAAAGCAAAGCCAATTTCACTAATAAAAACATTTTAACTTGGAAAAATATTAAACTAACTGACTACCAACATTTTCTGACCCGTGGACAAACTAAGAAAATAGCAAGTGTAATGTCCTAGCAGGTTAACGTTAAGTAGAAAGCAATTCTAAAGCGTTTCCGAACTTCGTAGGTTGCGTTAGACATACAGGTCTTGTTATATTTCTACAGTGCAAATAATAATATGCCATGTTCAATAGTTACCTATAGATATTTGCAACACCACGCGTGTCAGTTAAATTAGATAACAGTACTATTAGATACTAGTAAACTTTATTACAGACGTCCAAAGCATTTTTTAAAGTTTTGTACATATATAAAACTGCATAAACTAACCCGCATGGGATATATCCAATCATCGCATTTTTTTGTTTCACATTAATTATAAACTGAGGACATTTAGATTAATTATCACTACTACCACTGAGTGCCATCACATTACATGCCTATATCGCGTGATGGCATTTTCACGAATATCTGCACGTAAGACGATAATGTAAGCAATATGTGTATAACAGAGATCTGCACACCTTATAACCTTCATTTATATGGTTATTTATTTATAAGTTCCATAACAGTATCACGGCAAATGATTATGTCAAGTAACTGGCGATGAGACAGAATCTAAAAATAGTAAAAGAGTTACATTATTCTACAAGTATCTAACAGAGACATACATGTATAAAGATAGTGAAGAACGTAGAAGAAGAACGTTAGATACATAAAGATAGAGACGAGCTCTCGGTGCTGTCTCTCTACTTCGTGAAGGGCCTAGTGTAGTGATTAAAAAAATAATAGTTACAATATTCGGTAATGCTATATCATACTGTACATGTATAACACACATACTATATAACTTATATACCTACTATACGACTTTCCATACCACATGATAAACGGTAACAAGGTGTGAGCGAAAGTTGAAAGCGAATTCGTACTAACCAGGCGCGCTCTTCAACTTAGTCCTCAGACAAAGGGCCTGTGGTTAGTTATGGAACCCATGGGGTGCCATCCCCTCGTAATCGCGCTTCGTGCTCAATTGCGACTTCACATTTTAAAAGTTGATAAGTGATGGTCCGAACGGTGCCATCAAATTTTAATTTGCTTTGAGTTTCAGTTGGGAGGTTTTGAAATGGATGGTACATTTTCAAACTTCATCATTTAACCATCGGCTGGTTCACGCTTCCATTCGTTAAATAGTAAAGTGCACAATTTAGTAAAGTTCTATTATAAATAATATGAGCGAAGACTCTTGCCGTTCGCAAATGCAACAGTAATTTAATACTTGAAAGCCACGTAGATGAAAGCATTAAATAATTAGGTAAACTGCCTCAGACATCGTTGTACATAACTACATCATATTAGGTGAGGTTAGTTAAGTTTAATGATACATTAGAAGTAAGGTGGCAATTATTCTCAACCAAATAGAAATTAATACAGGAGTACTTTAATTAACATTTTAAATAATCCAAAGTAGTGTTTTAGAATTTCTCCAAGGAAATATGACGAAAAATTACTTCGCAAAAAAGGATTATCCAAACCGTTTAGTAACTCTTCTTGCCGCAACCCCATATCTCAAGTAAATTGTTAACTGAGTGAAGGCTTAACGGACTATTTAAAAGACAGGGCAATTAATAATAAGGAATTAAAATAGACAAAATATAACAAATAGTCAAAGAAATTAAAATGATCTGCAGTGCTGCAAATATATTCCATTTTATAAGAAGAAAGCTAAAATGATGTTAAAACAAATGCTAATCAATGTTAAAATAAATGCTAAATATTTCGGAGACGATCATTAGTATGACCATTAAACGTATCGAAGATAGTCATTAGTACAGATGTTAAGTAATTGGCTGCCACGTTGGTCGAGCGGTTGTAAGCGCGACTGCCGATGGGGAGGTGTTGGGTTCAAATCCCTGGACTTTCTATGGATTCAACAGTTGAAAAATAGTATTACATTTGTAGAAAATTACATATTATGGTTTATGATTATAATAATGACAAAACAGTATATGACATTGGCCGCATAAAAATATATCTACTCCTTAAAAAAACTGAAAAGCTAAAAAAAAAATTGTAAAGAATTGTTTAGGTTTCCATGGCCGCGATATAACACCTAACAGAGTTGAATAAATGAAATGTATTGTCTCCACGTATTTCATTACATTGGGACTATTTGTTTTTTATCGCCTGTGTTTATAATAGATCCAGGCACTCGACGGGTATTGGTTTTCATTAAGTGAGATCAAAGGTAGGTAGGTACCTACACTAAATATTTCGTTACACAACCTTTAAAGCTGTTAGGTTTCTCTTTGATAGTTTCTCTGCGTTGTTTACAAGAAAATCGTTGTTATATTTTCTCATTTTCGTAACGTCACAACATATCAGTTACAGCTCCATAAGATAACAGATAAATGTACTATATTTACGGTGCCTCCTACACAAAAACAGTAATCAAATAAATCCGGTTCTGATACCCCGTAACTCAATAACTCGCAATTCGTTCAGGATGAGGAAGAAAACGATAACCGCCACCGGATATCCGGTTACACTTCAATCAAAGATGGCGGCGAAATGCGGCGCAAAGGGTGACAAATTCCCACAACGGCTTAAATTAGAAATAGTAGAGTTCGTAATAAAATAAATGTAGCAATAATAACTGCATGAAAACGTCTAAACTTGTACAGATTTTTTTCTCATCTTATGGAAAAGTAAGTATTTTGAAAGAACTTTTAGTCCTAGGTTAAAAACTCTGCTTAATTGGTGGTTGTCGGTTTAAATGCCACTCAGTACTAATACTTGTGTACATTTATCTATAAAAGCTTTATTCGTAGTATAATATGTAATTAGTTATAATTAATGTAAGATACATACATTTTTTATTGACACCAATAAGAATTACAACGATTATATGTAGGTACTATTATATAAGTTGACATAGACTAGTTCGAGAAAGTAATCAGAAACTAAAATTAGGGTAACTTTATTTGAATATAACTGAAAAAGTAATATATAACTTCTATCCACTGGATATAGAAATGATACACTCAATTAGAAACATATTCCAATGTACATGTAAATACGTAGGCAAAGAATGGTATAGAAAAATAAAGTTGGAAAGAAACAAATTTTTTCACTTCCCTGCCTACGAACTTTGTTCTCTAATCATTATAATAAATAATATGAAAATTAGGCGCTGCTGAACAACTTTTAAGTAATTCAGTAGAAAATACAAGGAACGCCAGCTCGCGTGACTGCGCGAATAAAAGTACTAATGAAATGAATTTGATTATCAGATTACCGACATTGAGTTATAGGCTCCGTTATGGATAACGATGTCACTTATTTATGACGTATTGTTATGCATAAATATTATTTACTAGTCGCCGATATGATTGGTATCTGTTCACGTTCCACCGCTACTCATGTTCCTCGCTAGTTGCGAACCCTAGATGTAGATAGAGTGGTACTTTTTCTAATTGATTTTTTTTGAAACCCTAATGCTTTTGAGATCATTCAGTTGACATGCCAATATACTAGGAACACAGAAACGCTGTGCTTTCCATATAGAGGATAGTGTAATTAAATTTATGCACATTAAATCTTCATTTATCTTCAAGATTTCATTACATTAATATACTGTAATTTGCTACAATAATATTTGTCGTGATGTAATCATACAACCACTCAGTCTAAAGAATGAGGTACAAATATAAAATAAATAAAATTCTGAGAATCGTGTATGGTAACAATAAGGAATACATCGTGTAATACTTTCGCGAATCAAAAATCATAAATGAGTCATTTAATTACAGTAACCCCAAAAAAATTAAAACGGTGTCGTAGTTCAAAACGACTGATACACTTAAATGACGTCACAGAGTAGTCCATCAGTTTTACCTTGACATTACACAACTATTAAACTCTTCCGGCCTTCACCTTCTGATTGCGTTGAAAGCTACTGGAAAGCTAAGTCATTCTTTAGTGGAACCATGTTGAGCCATATTTAATACAAAATTCATCATAACATATTTGCTGTTATTAAGAACTGATTTGCAAGCTCTAATTGCTACCTCTGCGTAATGTTTACGATTTATAATATAATAATAATTTAAAAAATGTTTTATTTTAAGGTTATAGCATGTCACTATCTCGTTCACAACTATGACTTTTATTTTGATTTTAACGAATTTTGTAATTTAAATATAGGTACTATCACTTCCAAATGAAAAATTCACTAAATTCGGAGTTATCTATATTATATCTGGTACACTGGTATCTCTAATTATAGGCATCTTGATGGACACCATAACATGCTTTATAGTTTTTATCATTATTCTATCGCTATTCGTTTCTCGATCGAACTTAATCACTCGTCTAAGACCGCATAGCTAAAACGTATATCATGTCATCGTAAAAACGCGAAGATATCGTCACATTAATGTTAGCCCACAATAAATTCTATTAAACTGTTCCTTAATCACACGTTGGGTCCCAGAAAACACATAAAAATAAGATTTATATCGCCTAAACCTCAATTCAGTACCTATACAGATATAAATCATTGTCGGAATGCTGGCAAAACTGTGCTTGAAGTAAATTATGAAGACTATCATACAAATTTTTTTATGATGTAACAGATAATAAATTATAATATTTGAGTTCTTTAGTTACCAATTTTATTCTTACACTATTAATTTTATCAAAAAAAAAAATATTTTGGAAAAATTTAAAACATTTTGGTAGCTCTAATTCATATTAATTATATTCTTTCCTATAATCTTTGCATTATAATGACAAACGAGAAAATGAAGAGAGAGAGATTAATGTAGAAAGAACATGCCAAGTCTGGGAGAATAGAAATATTTGGCCTGGCGAGTTTGCTGCCTACCCCGTAAGGCATCTACCGTAACGATATACCTAACAATAACAAAAATAAGGAAACATTTTCGCATAAGTTTTCCTGTTATTATTCATAGAAGACAATTTCACATTCACTAATACGTTTAATAGGCATTTTTAAATTTATGGCTGGTTTTTTAACCACTACATTTGCGGTTATATTTACGACCGTCGCTCCCCAAGACATGAGATATATCTATCTGGATGAGTCATAACACATAGTTTGGTATCTTTCTGTTTGATTTACTAAAATACTAACGTGTTTCACCAGCTAAGTGTGAACTGTAGAAACGAGCAATTCCCACGTACCTTTACTAAAGACTTTACTTTTAATTAACTTGAATAATATAATATGAATGAATACTATTATTTTATCATTCACTCATTATCAGCCTACTCCCGTGCACTACTGGATATAGGTCTCTCCAATGGTACGCCACTGAGCTCGATGTTCAGCTCTTTGCATCCAATCATTACATAACATTATGGTACACAGTAAATATTATAAGAAAACTTAACATCAAGCCTGTAATCCCCAAAGAGATAGGCAAAGGAGTGCAGTTCATTCCCACATTTCACCAGTTAATGGCTCTTGGTATCTTTACTGCTTTTATAATCCGTATTACCAAAGTTTATCGATGTCAAAACGCATTTCTTCCGTGGAATTGCCTTTTTTAACTAGGAATCTGTCTATTTTCATCGATAAGAACAGTTTTATATTTGATAGGCACTTAAGAAACTTTTAAGACATTAATTACTTTACATCTAGACATAAAAAACCTACTTATTATAGTCATAAAAGCAAATCGTGCATGGAGTAGGTACAACAAATGTGGGATTTTTTTTAAAAACCGTAGGCAATTTTGTATATATATTATGTATCTATATTATGTATCTATATTATGTATCTAGAAAAAGTCGAATTGCGTTATGCACTGTTACTTGTATAATAACATTTAATCAATGACAGTTATAAATATTTTTAAACTCTCTAAATTGAGAGGCGGCCTGTGTCCATGAGTGGAACAACAAAAAGAGTCGAAGAAACTAATATTTTCTAAGAGTATATGTCTCAAATCTACATCTTGATCTATTCAAAGAAAATAACAAAATAAATGTACATATATGGTGTGATTAACTGGTCAAAAAAATGGACAAAAAATTCAATGAGTCCGTAATAAATGAAACCAATTCATTTGATGTATACGTATGTAATAAAAATTACTTAAACAGGAAGTATACGACTAATATAAATATTAGTCATCATACCGACCTATGACTAATCAATCAGACTATTAGATCTATGTCATTTGACTACGGCAAATCTTCGGCTTATAATAATTGTCAAAAATCATTCCATCCTGTGACGCTCATTACAAAGACGTGTAATAATCCGATGTCGCAATTTCACAACCAAGTTATAAAAGCAAATTGTTTCATCTAGACGTAATAAATAAAAAATGTCAAAAAAATACCAACCACAATAAACGAAAACAAATAGAATCATGACAGTTAATAAAACGAAAAGTATTATTAAAACGGAACCAGACCATTGATTTAATTATTCATTGCTCGCGATTGAAATAAACCGATACTTTAATCGCTAAACGAGCCTGTGCAGAAGCTGAATAACACAAGAAACTCGAGTCAAGAATAAATTGTTTGCTCCACCTCTCGGCCGATCAGGAAACGCCCATATCTATACTCGTCCAGGCTAATACCAGAACGTATTACTACAGCGAAATAAGAACAATGAAAGATATACATATATTAATAGTAAATATACTGAGATTACTCATATAGTATCATCTCGTTTAAACTAATAGAGAATATGACATTGTTACTAGACAGCTCATCAACATAAATGTATAAATACCTAAGTACGTATGTAATTGTAAACACAATTTATGCACCGACCATATGATAAACACTCAACACTGATCACGCAGATATTTTTGTACATTTTTGGGTAGAAATCGCACCCACAGTTTCCGGTTCGGAAGACAGAAACAGACACAAAAGAGTAAATTATTAAAAAAGAAAAACAATGTTCTTACCTGTAATATAAATAATTATACCAATAGTTAAACTCTTACCAGTTACCAGTAATTGTAATCATTTTATTGTATCCATAAAATTTATGACAATATCATGATGATATTGTCATAAATTCTAGATGATATCATTATCATCAGCCTCTAGATGTCCACTGCTGGACATAGGCCTCCCCTATTCGGCGCCACTCCTTCGGGTCCTGGGCCTGTATGCTGGCCTGGATCCCGACAATATCATATGGATCAAATGAGTTTTATTCCAATCATACCATTGATGTTACATTCAAATCTAGAAGTTTTCAAGCAAATATTACCCATACAAATGTTTGTATAACGAATTTTTCAGAATCTTAGTAAAGTGAATTAAAGTTACAAAAAAAAATAATGTATGAAACAAAGCAAAATCATCAATATAATAACGACTACGGAAAGTATTTCAATAATACCTTCATGTTTTGTTATCCACTTTAATATTTAATTTAATACAGCCTTATAAAAAGTTTACCTATATTCATTTAGTATACTTAAAAATTTGCTTCACTAAATATAAAAACAGGTTTCAGCACCTGTTCTTTACTTGTTGGAGAGGCTTTCGAGCGAAGAGTATAAATTTAAGTGAACTTGTTAAGGGTACCTAGGTAGGTAGAGTAGGTACTCTAAATACCTATTTAAAGTAGGTGGAAACCTTTATTACTTAACCCTACGTTACAGCTACTTTTCTTACCCACTTACCGAACTGGGTAGTAAATTATTTTAGTGAGTAGTGGGAGTAAGCAGAACAACTTTGTAGTCTATTTTGTATCTATCTAAGATGTATTGTATATATGTATAACTAATATAACATAAGGCAATAACTGCAAGGACGATAAAACCGTCAATACGTATTTAATTCTCTGTAACTTTTGACAGTAGTTTAGTTCATACATTATTGTACATTATCATTAAATTTCTGTCAAAATAATTGTAACAGAGTATGTTCTAAATATATGCTTAGGAGTAAGATATTTCTTATTCTACAAATTATACATGAAATAAACAGTTAATTACTTCATCATCATCATCATAATCGTCGTCATCATCATCATCATCCTCATCAGCCTACATCCGTCTGTTACTGTACATAGGCCTCCCCAATAGTAAATTATTTATAAAGTACGTAATGGCTTAACGTCATACTAACTTAAGGAAGCGCCTAATGTATTATTCGAAATCTTAGTTCCCAAGTATCGATGTCGCGAATGTAGGAAATTGGTTCCATTGCTAGGGAAACTTTTCGTTTCCTCCCAGTGCCTTAGAAGTAATGTAAGTTTGCAGACAGTTCCGTTCTCAGTTGTGTTCGGGCCCAATTTTGTTAAAGTGAATGAATTTTTCAGTTCCTATCGAGGCTACCAGCTATTGTTGAACTTTGAAAAGTCTAAGGAATAACAATCGGGAGTGTTTGAAGCAAGTGTCGTTTTTTTGTTAGTAAAAATGCTTTCTATTTGTTTTATTTTTTATTTGTCTTTATTAATATCAGTACCAAAGGCATAGCCGTTTTCTTTAAAAAATCCTTTATTCGTTACATACAAAGAAATACATATTATGTATATGTAAGAAATTCAATCACAAGAACATCAGAACATTTACAGCAAATAATAAAGACATTCCTTATGCCACGTATCAAAATACATTAAAGCTTATAGAAAACTAAGGAGTCAGAACAAGGTTACGTACATCAAGGAACAAATGGAGTGCTGGGAAGGGGCTTAAAACTATTTTTATACAGTTTAATCTATAATGAAAGTTGATCTATGACTGGTGCTCAATTTATCCCCGGGCAACAAAAAGTTAATTAAAGGGTAAAAGAACTGGACGTTGAATGACGAGCCAGCACGCCCTTCGCATATCGCAATTTATTCGGTTCGTCTCGTTACTATCCTTTTGCCTGCCTTCTGCGTGCCTTTAAACGAAAATGTCCGTGTCATTGTGATTAATCCCGAGAATAAAAGCAATGTTGGATAACAGAACTTTGTTATTCACGTAGATCTACAATCTTTTCGAGAGCTTAAATAATGTTTGAATTAATCTGAAGTTACATGTATGTACTCTGTGTAGTGCAAATTCGTTACATTCAATCATTCCTAAATATGAATATATTTTTATCATAAGTAGCTCATATTCATCAAATTTTAATCAACTAAGTATGTAAGATTAATGGTCAGTAATGTGACACAAAAAGTTGCAGCTAAATATAAGATACCTTTCATTATAATTACGAAGTGTTAGCGTAGATAATACTAAGATAAAATGCAGACATATAAAAAAAATTAACGTTTAAACATTGAAAGCAAAACGAAATCCGACAAAGTAATCTTCATTAAGCTTTAAAGTTCTTACAGTCATACTGTTTGCGTAATTAAGACTTGATAAAGGACAAAATAATGATATCGTCTCTTTGTCATTGCGACTAATGCAAATATATTACAACGGATCTAATAATATTTCTGTAATTCAATTATTCGTGACAAATGAATTCAAAGTTTGCTACAACTTTCAACATTAATACATTAACAGTAAAATCAATATTTGAACAGTTTCAAAATGCTTCACTTTAAGCGCTTAAAACTTGTGTAATGATGGCTAAGTAACTTAAGTATTTCACAAAGTTCTGAAATTGTATTAATTTTCACTAATTACAAAACATTTTAATACGTTCTGTGTGTTTGATCTTTCTTAATTAAAGATTGTTTGCAGTGAATAAATTTATGCGAACATTTTTAATAATATGAAAATTGGCCTTGTTGTTTGACTGTAATTCTGTAACTTACCACTCCTAGGCAGAAGTGTCTCGAGCGAGCGCGCTGGTAATCTAATCTTAACGAGTTATTAGTCTATAGAGATGTGGTTTGCTAATGATGCTACTTCTAAACACTAAGACAGAATGGTTTAGTTAAGATGTGTTACAGTTGGCAAGGCTTATACGAGTATGAAAGTATAAATATTAATCAAATGCTATCTATGTACATCTTAACTGCCCGCGCATTTGGCTTTAAGCAATGACAGAATTTTCCTACTTTCTCTTTCTCCTACTGTACAATTGTTCTCACTCTGCCAGTGATTAAAATAGATCTACCAGCTCCTTTCCTTGTACGGCTTTTTTGCGTTAATGCCGTCATCCCTGAATGGTGAAATTTAAAATACATGAATTCTAGAATGGACTTTTTTTATAAATATTGTTTTTAGACTTCTCTGTTATACTATTCTAAGTCTTATAAATCGTGTAATTACATCTTACAATTAAAGAGTATACATGTGTATAAGGCACATTGCATATTAAGTATCTCGTATACAACAATACTAGGCTTATAAATATGTATCTATGTTACAAATTATTACAATCTTGTTCATTAAAGTAAATTGTTACGAATTACTCAGCTTGATATATTGAATTGTTGTAAACCATGTTATAAGAAGGATATACTAGTATACGCATGTCTCTACTGTAAATGCTAGATTACACTATGTTATCTGTTCGCTAGCAAGATTAATGAGCCGAGAACAAACAAGAATACAAACATTTGTGCCAACGTTTTCATCGCTTAAGTACAAGTCAATAAATACAATATCTTATTTAAATGTTTTGTCGTTTCAATTTTCATTATGATTATTTTACCAATATATTTCTATTATATAAATAATACTTGCATTATATACCTATTAGGTATATTATATACTTGCATTTTACCAATTGAATATAATTTAAAACATATTTCTTGTATAATTAAACGCATATAAGTATAAACTTGGAAATGAACCAAAGTGGGCATGTGAGCACTACGAAACGAACGCTTAAGAAGCAAACCATATTAAGCATACGACCTATTACCGCGCCAGTTTAAACTTTCTACCTAACTAGGGATTCGGATACCTAACTAAGGACGACTGTACACAAATTGTCTAGAAACCGCCGCGTTTTTAATATCTTTTGATTAATTTCATATACTTATAACGTTGTAAGACTTGTGAAGTCTGCTAACAAGCATTAGACCAGCATAAAAATTACAATTATATCATAATCATCTTCGTTCTAGAGACTACCCGCATTCAACAACGAAAAGATATTAGATAACACTGATATGTTTACTGAACGACAAGGTTTAGGTCATGGTGTGGTTGTTGATGAAGTACAAGTTGGCTGATCTTTCATAAATGAACGTTTCAACAAACTGTCAGACGCGTTCTGGAACGTTCGTTCGCGATCTTTTCCTTCTTTAGAGTTGCAGCCTCCAAGAAGGTTGTATGGTGGCAATAAGAATAAAGAGAATATTTTACTGTGTAATGTTTATCGTAACATCACTCCTGTAATCCCCGAAACGGTAGGCAGAGCAGCTTAGTACACTCCCACGTTTCTCCAGTTACATTATTTACCATTATTTACGTCCCATGGCATAGGTGCACACCGAGCACAGAACCCAATGTTTATCAAGTGTAGTGTATAGTGATATACACCACATGCCATAGTTATGGCCACGTTGTAGTTACTTAAACAACCGTAAACGTACGTTTTTTTTTAATTAGCCAATTCGTACAACGTGTATTTTACGCCTAGTCCGATTCATAATTGTCATCGGAGAGCGCGCCGGCTGTGCAGCTGAATGTGATGTGATTAATTAAGAATGTGCAGACGACAAGTTTCTGGCGAAATTCTGTTTCATACACTTGCATAGTTTCGTATCTGCCCAATGTTTTACCGGACCAAGTTGGTATCTCTCGGGAATATTACTTTTACTTTTGCGACAGCTTAGTTAAGGTTGTTTTGTTTACATTGTTTTGAGGTTTTAGTATCCAAATTCTATAATAACTGGTTATTTTCATGCATGTAATCAAAGTATAGCAAAGCAAGGCAAGGTAATTAAATCGCTATATTTTGAATAATGAATTTCAAAACGTATTATATACATATATATATATATTATTATTATTAATAATAACTTGCGTACTACAGTAAATATGCATATTATATTAATGTAATAGATTCTCAAATCCCTGTATGAGTCATTACGTTTCAAAAATTTTGAAGAATGATTTTTTAAATTCTTCCTGTCTGTTACTGTACTTTGCGAAAACCATTTGACCGATTTGAATGAGATTTGTTGTCATCAATAAAAGTACATAATTTATAACGAATAACATGAATAATTATTTTGATAAGCAAAACGAAAGTTTAACAGCTGTGGCCAGCTTGTAACTATTAATTTTCGTCCAGATATATTAATTATAATATGCTCTTTGAGTTCAAAGACAGTAATAATCTGTTCGCTCAAGTACCCTATGTCTCTATAACGGACATTGTTTAAAGTGAAGTATTGTATGTATTTCGAAAAGTGTACACACATGTGCTTACAATCTAACACGTCTATACATACAAAGAATGTAACAAGAGGTTAAAGAACCGAGAATGAATTTTAGATTCATTCGATTAACTGTAGATAAATAACGTTGATAAAGGTCAGTCAACAAAAAATAAAAATTAAAAAAGAAAGAACACACGCTTTTTTCAATTTAATCCATAATATATTCAAGTTTTTAATTAAAACATTGATACCACGATATATCGACATTGGTACTCGCAACGTGGTTCGGAACAGCTTGAGTGATATCAATTAAGCTATCGACATAAAGCGATACAAATATATGCATAATTTATATGCAGTTGAGAGAATGGCGGTCGAAACACGGATGGAGTGATACCGTGGAATGGATACGGTAAATCGAGCCTATTATGTACACATCATTATCGTCATTATCATCTTTATCACCATCAGCCCGTCATCGTCCACTACTGGACATAGACCTCTCCAATGGCACGCCACTGAGCTAGATCTTCAGCTCTTCGCGTCCAACCACTGCCAGTCACTTGGCGTACACCGTCATTCCACCCAGTTGAAGGACGTCCTACTCTACGTTATGTATTAAAGTGGTAAATATTTTTGTACACCTCTATCTTTTTGGTGTAGAGTATTTTGAGTGTTCGATGTTTCAGAGAGTATTTCATTTTGTTTCTTCCAAGTAATCTTATGTTTGAAGCACCTAAACGTTAAATAGATAAATTTAGACGCTATTTTGTGTTTTAAAGTAAAGAGCAATAAGCATAAGCAAAAATAAAATAAGCAAAGCATATAGCGAAAAAAAAAAATATTTTAAACCTTTGCAAGTCTGCTTGCCCAGTAGTTGTAAAAAACTTGTGAATCTGTGATTGTCCCAAGCAATGTGGATTTTCTCTCTGAATGCATTCAAGAGACCTGTTAGTAACTCTGATGTTATAAAGTCGATATTGTTTATTTTTCAACTTTTTAAACTCTTTATCAGTATTTGTAAAAAATATTTACAGTTTTTTTTGGGCATGTTTTAAATGTGAACACAGCTGCTGACCTGTTAGGAAACACAAAAGTCTTCATAATAGATGTTTATATGGAGAGAATGTTGAAAATAGAAGAAGCGTAAGTCTATAAGGATAGAGATACTAGGCGGTCGGTGTTTTCTGCCTACCTCGTTAGCGAGCTAGCGTGGCGATATGATCTTATATTATACTTTTAAAAATTTTTTTTCGTATAAAAGATATTATACAAATTTTAAAATAATATATAACTTTTGCCTTCTCTAAAGTAACATTTTTTCTTACATCATCGACAGTCATTCAGTGGTCCGTTTTCAAAATGCCTATTAAGATTCTTTTATTTTTAATAATACCTGCACTACCACTAAACGTATGTATGTATGGAAGATCAGGTGCATTCTTATCGTTTTATTTATTGGTAACGCCGTCCTAATCAAGATCAATGAATACAGTTCTAACTCAATTAACAATTTAACTAACATAGTAATGTTGTATTTACCGATTTTAATTAGATACTCAACGGGTTACGTTATAAATACATATTTTCATGTAAACTTAAATCGACGTAATCGACGTTGCAGATGAGAAATAGATTTTAAGTAATATTAAAAAATCATTTCTGATGCAATGTATTTTTAAACGAAACAAACTTCACCTAATTTTTTTTGTAATTGTAATGTCAAATTGACAAAAGATTTTAAGATTATGTATAATATATTTCACTCTTAACATATGTTATGTCGGTGTACCCCCGAAAGGGTAGGTATAGGAGTGTAGTACTTCCACTATACCTACGCCAGTTATTTTTTAGGTCCTGTGGAGTGGTGAGCCTATTGCTACACCGGGAACAAATCCATACTTCCTGCTAATACCGGGAATATTAAGTTTGATAAACTCGATAATACTTCGGGGCTCGACTCGGAGACTGAACCCAAAATCTGCTTAAGAGTCGCGTTTGCAATCATTAGATCAACAAAGCAGCCTATAAAACAAAAATATTTTGTTCCCTCGACCCTTTTATCATTCCTCTGTTGGAATATTAAATATTAAAGCCTATTTTCAAATATTTCGTTATCGATACATTTCTTTTTTCAGTCTGAGCAAAGATTCCTGGGAAAATACACTTTTGAATTTAAATTCCCAACGAATCCGTTATAAAACCGGCAGACACTATCTCACGGCGGGTATTCAAACTCATCTATAAAACCGATTTACACTGATGAGATCCGTGGACCGCATTTTAATTGCACTTATGTCTTGAAGTGCATCCAAAGATGCATTTTGTATTCTATGAAGCCTCACTATCGTTACTGAGAGACTTTTTAAATAATAATTAATTTAAAAACGGACTACATTCCTAAGATCTAGACACTATTTTCCATCAGCTTGGTATTTTTTCTCTGCATTGAAATATTGAATGTGAAGAGAAGGAGACATCGCTGATGAATGAGACGTTTGGGCGAGCGAGTTAGTTAGGCTACTTCTTATACGTAGTGCCGTTAATGGAGCTAAGATAGCATCTCCGTACTGTTTAAGGGTATATTAAAATTCATTAGCTGTAACGAGGCCGTTATGTTGAAAGGCTTGCATTCTAATTCGGAATGGTAATAAAATATATTTTAGCATTACTATTTTTTTTTCGAAACGTGTACTGGAATAGACCTAAATTTATCATCATCGTCAGCAAAATTTGTCTAGGCGAAAGATACAATTTTATTAATTAATTTATTTATTTATTCTTTTTGTAACACCTTAGGTTAAGGGATACAAGGACGTACTTGATGCAATTTCTAAATGCTAGTCCTTAAAAAAAGACTAGTTTTCCTCATACATTGGAATGGAAGATGCCTAAAAGTGTTATCTTTTAAAATCTAAAAACTCATCTGCGGCTACTCATTTTTACGCATTTCTATTAACAACCGTAACAACTTTCTACCACGTGGTTTTCTGCCAGTTAGCTATGAAATAGATTTCACCTATTTGATGAAAAATAGTGATTTTAAAATTAACGTTTTCTTTAACGTCGAAGAAAACTTCGTGAGGTAACGGGCACAGCCGAAAGTTCACCATGATCCTCTATAAGGGGTGTGAAGTGTGCCAACGCGCACTTGGCCAACGGGGCAGCTAGAGACCGTAACTTTTAATTCTGAGAAGTCCTACGGCCAGCAATGGAACTATGAGTGTATTAATGATGATGATAAAATATGAGTTTATTAATGACCCTGTAGGTCCAAAAGCATAAACAAAAAAGAGGCAAATTTTCGCCTCATTCACAAAACTATACATTTCTTAATTTTTTAACTGTAAATACTTAGTTCATTATTGAATATTTTAATGACGTGGATCCTCTCATTAAACAACATAGCTGCTTATAAAAAAATATGCTAACATTAAAATATATTCAGATCAGAATAATCTTATTACTAAGGCAACATTACTGTGTACCACAACCTGCTCCCATTCGCTTAAAAATTCTCATAAACCTTTTTAAATTATTGCCAACGACAATATATTACCACAGAGCGCATATCAAATAGAAGTGTGTGCTCTGACTATAATTCTAGTTCAACATAAGCCGCACTCTAATTCAAAACTAATTCTGCCAAATACCCTGTATAGGTATCTTCATGTCAAAAATTATATAAAATTCGTCTACATTATTAAGAAATCAACTTAAATATATAATATAATTTGATACTGGAACTTTCCTTACGTTTGGATATATGTAGTGTAATAGTTAGATACGCAAGTAGGTCATGCAATATAACAGATAGGTATTCTAAATTTAAAATATATCGGTACTAAAACGTTTAAACAGAAATTAATATTATTCTCTTTATTGAATTGATTATTCGAGACGTGTCGAACTTCTAATTTTCTTTTTTAAATAATATTATATTTAATCACAAATGTACACTTTACATTTATTTACAGTTTTAGACTTAAGAACGGGAAAGGATAATTTACTTTATTTACTGTGTAAGAAAATACTTTACTTTAAGCTACAACACTGACCTAAGAGCCTATGTCGTCAACGCTAAAATGTGAATAGCTCGTAGATGTTTTATAAGTGCACGAAACGTTAACAGTCCAACATGCCCTTTCTACTGTGTATGAACACACCATGTGTTACCATAATCAACAGCTATTTATTACTGGAGCGTTCATTAATGTCGTTTTAAATTAATGATGAGATCGGAAAAGATAAAGGGTGGCCTGATAAGAGCTGATTATTACTAAAGGGTCGTTTTGCGAGCTATCTCAGATCTTTGTATTTATTCACCTTTTGTTGTATTAATAAGATTTTATAATGTATAGAAAAAAAATGTTAGTTCACGCCTGTAATACCCGAAAGGGTAATTAGAGGAGTGCAGCACACTTCTCTGCCTACCCCTTCGGGCTACGGAAACACAATAACAGACCTAATAATTCTACTAGATCTACTAAAGTATACTCAGAATTTAGTTTATAAACACACAGAAACAAATCTTATATACATATTCTTATACGTCGTATAGTTAGCATTAATAATAATAATAAAATAGTTAGCATTCCAGTATATTTATTAGATATATCCTTGACTATACCAGCATTGATAATGCGTCACAGCATATTGCTGGACGCCTTTGTTGAAGGCTGCACGAACACGCTGCAGGCTTCGGGGCTATCTATATCGGGCGAGAAACGAATTGTTTTATAATCCTTAATGAATTCTGCTGATTTTTATTTTAAAAGCTTGAAAATGACCCTACAGACCACCTCATAACATTTGAACATCATGGCCCGATTTATTACACAACAAATATTATAAGAATTGGAAGCAGGCCTACCAACCAATTTTTCAAAAATGTCACATGTCGTACGTCGTTTATTAGTAGGTTAGCACGGATGTATGATAAGATCTATAGACTCAATGTAGACATCTTCTTTTTGACATAATTTATAAAATAGGAATTAAACCGAAGGAATTTACAAATATTTGGGATTTACTGACCACCATGTGGTTTCTATATATTCCATATTTCTATATGGCATACAAATAAAGTAAGAAAAACCTTTTTATTCGCAATATGTAGATCATTATTATACCATATATCATATTATCTTTACTAGGCCAAATCCCTTACGGGGTCCGCAGAAAACACTCAGTGCTATCTAAATCCTTCTGGAAGTGATAAATTCTTTGTTATTTCGAAACACTGTTTCTTTGAAAAATATCTTTGTATTTTAAATAAGCTTACAATATCAAAAGACCTATTAAGCAAACATTACAACACAATTACAATAGGATATATTACAATCTATAACATATTACATTCTATCATATTTTCCATATTACAGTAATAGATTCAGCGCGAATTATTGACTCTTTCCAGTTAGGGCGGGTGCACATTCATCTCTGAAATTGATACACGGTGATTTATCATTTGTGATTTAATTAACGTTGTTTGCAGTTCGTTGCGAGTTCCAGAATATTCCATTATGCGCTCCAGAATATTCCATTATGCGTTCGATCTAAATATTTGGTGCAAGTGTGGTGTATATAAATTTAGTCTATAAATGTATATGTAGATATTTATTTATATTAGTTATAATAAAGGTGTGTTTGAAAAAAATCTGTTACAAAAGTTTTCAAAACTCAGAAAAATAAGAAAAGTCAGAAAATTTGTACTTTGAAGTTTCTAAATAAATTAAGTTCTCATTTAATAACGTGAATTACCTTTATCATTTGAATACGAACGTAATTTGATATTAATATCGTACTATAGATGTGCAATAAAAATGTACCAATCATAAAATATTTTAGTGTAGCCAGCCATTAATGAATACTGATGTTCGAATTTAAAATTCTATTATAATGATAATCATTTTTTATACACAAATTCAAATCATATGTACGTATGTATGTATTATATCCATATAAAGCTGTCCATCATTCTGCCCGGCCTATACAGAGTTGTATACAAATATACGGTATACGTGCCTGTTCAGTGAATAGGAACGGCAGAGGCCTACGAATCGAAATCCATCCAATGATTGAAACTTTGACCTGGTTTCATAGCTAACTTGAAGCTTTACATGTGAAAACATGTAAAAGAGAACACACGGGCTAATTGTATTAGGTTTACTGAGCGAATAAATATTTTTAAAAATCTTAATTTCAACAGCGAGTTTATAAGTACCTACTCTTTTAACTTCAATACTCTCTCGTCTCTTTTAAGAAAATAAGCTCTAGTACTAAGGATTTTCTCGGACTATATTAAATACCGTTTAATGATTATTGTATAAATTAAAGAATTAAAAATACAACAATGATATATTTGCAATTAACTAAACACCAGCCGATAGAACGTTGAAGAATTCACTTGTCCACTCCCGCGGCGTCGGTTAACATCGGGAGTGATCTAACTTGTGTAGACTTCCTAGAAGTAGTTCGAAGTATGGATATTCACCCGTTGTATAGCAACGGACTCACCTATCCCCTGGTGGAACGTGGAACATGGCAAATAAATCCTACAAGTGTGCTGCACTCCTCTATCTACCCCTTCGCTGAATACAGGGATGATCTACAAAAATATTAAAAGAATTTTTAGAAAAATAAAACAACATTAAAAATTCTTTTCTTGCAGGCGCGATAAAGCTAAGATTTCGCGATTGGATGGGCGCTGTACAGTTAAATAGTTGTTACATTCCGTCCTTTGTACTCGTAAAGGCGAACTTACTTCAGTCCCTCCAGACCTATTCAAAGTTCACAGTGCAGCCAGTGGCGTCTTTTTGTATCCAGACTTATCCATTAGTACTGATTTGAATCAAGAAAGCACTGGGCAATTCAATAATAGTTAAGAAAGAAACATCATTAAAAAAAAATTAAAAGTTTCGGACAATGAGTATAGATTATAAAACAACACCGCTACAAATAGCACTTCCTTTAATCACACCACCCACCAAGCCACTTATATTTTAATAATGGAGATAAAAAACGTTTAGTAAAAATTTACTTCTATAAGGTTAGTATGAAAGAAATATTGAGAGATGTTTTGTAAAAGTTTAGTTCTATTAGATAGATGCCGTTATTTAACATTTAAAAATCGAATATCTCAACACAGTTTTGCGCGTGCTTCAGAAAAGTCAGTGTTTCTGACGTTTTGAAAGAACGCAGTCATACGTGACATCACGTACAGAGATACGTGACTAAAGGGCTGAACGTAGCTGGCTTTGGTATTTTTCTTTTATCTATAATATTTTTATTATATATAGAACATATTAGTTACAATTTCAAAACGAGTCTCGAAGTATTCCCGCAGGATTTAGTGGCGGATGGTGGTTAACACCGGCCCAATGTTCTGACCGTCTGGTTTTGGTACTTACTACTTACTTACTTTTGATATTTACAATCAACTAAAAAAATTGGTGATAAATCGAAAATTACTTGTGAATTATTGATCTTGAGTATTTTTATACATGTTTGTCCAGTAAGATGCTACAATAAGTACCATTAGGTACTAATGGATTTTCTCATTTAGATCTTCTAGTAGACAATTCTAGACCCACTCTCCAAGCCAGTAGTAGTTTGGAGTCTGGATCTGTACCTGAGGTATAGCAATAGGCTAACTAGCTACTTCATGGTGGGATGTAAACGTAACTGGTGAAACGTGGAAGTATACGACACTCCTCTGGCTAAACGTTCGGGGATTAAAATCGTGATGTTATGTAAAAATACTACAATTTTGATTACAAATATCCCAACAAGGTTTACTAATTAGTTGTAATTCGAGTATATAGTGTGAGCTTTACGTCTCTCATTTAAATTTTCTCTAAAATATGTGGAAAAAGTATTGTTACTTTAAAACTAATCGTGATTACATTTATTTTTATCATACTCTTACGTCAAGTAAATAAAGAAGTTACATTCCATAATCTATAAAAATGAGACAAAATATTTTGTACTATTTGCCTCTCTCAGCAAATGATACTCTTCTCTGGCGAAGCCAATCAAAACACGGCCCGAATATTCATCCATCATCAAATATTTTTTGAGTTATAACTTTGTTGATAGTGGATTTGCAGGAAGCGATTGGGAATTCGTGTTGTTTTTTAATTGCGACCGTTTCCAATTAAACAAATAATCCGGACAAACTTTGTACAGCGATGGAAGAGTGACGGTTTTTTATTGTACTGATAACTAAAAGCTTATTTGTAACAATTGTACAATATTTATAAAGGCTATAAGCTGGGGGATATAAAATAACTGGTGAAAAGTGGGAGCGCCACAATCTTCTGCCTACCTATTCGGGGAAATACAGACGTCTTGTTATGTACAATCTATAATGTGCGTTTTGAATACTGCTTTTCTTTGAGAACGTGATAGTTGAAGGCCACATTCTCTCTCGTTGGCAAAATACGTACTATAGGCACATAATGTATGTATCAGACGACTTTAAGAACATTATGATGAACTGTAATTCCTGTAGTTTCCCTCACCATGATTTGGTTGCCTAGACTATAATAACCGATTTAATACTATTTCAATATTAACCCTTGTCCATTGTATTTTAGTGATAGTGACGTTGATGTTCCAAAGATACGTTGTTGATGATGGTGATGATGATAATCGTCATCGTTATCATCAATCAATAGCGTTGATGATGAACACATTTAATGCGTACATTAATCAGCAAATGATCTCTATAACTTAATATTCTACAATTAGCCTTTTAATATAAATTAAAATAAGTATCCTTTAGAGACTAAATGTCGTTAACCTTACGAGTACCTACTTCGTAATCCCTATAATTACGTCCGCATCTCTGAAAGTATGAAACGACCAAAAATAAATACATTATAAAGCGTAATGAGGTAAGTACCGTTTGTATGTGCTTCGAGCAAATATTTTGTGTACTTTTGTTATCTCGCTTGTCTCTCTCTCTCTCTCTTTGTCATGTTTTTATTTCCCAGTCTTAACTCTAAGTTTCCATCGTAATTACCTGGCGCAACCGTGTTTACGTTTCGCTGCGGACAATCCTTTAGCATGAAGAAGAGAAAGATGAAAGAAGAGAAGGCACAGATGACGCTGCTCCAGTACGTATTGTGGTTATTGGCTGAAACTGAATTTTTATTTACACTTACAGGGTCGCCCATTACCTGTAACAACCCATTTCCCAGAAGTAAACACCGCTGCAAACCTTGTATTGAAGGCCACAATCACTTCCAAAGGTTGATTCTCATATTAAGAAATAGGTACATTTAGTGAGAACGCATGTAGTTTGCTGATTTGATTAGATCTTGTCTTTGTATTGTATTAAAATATGAGGTAGGTGCGTATATTGAGGTATCTCGTAACTTTCCTGATAAAATATATTTCGTCGCTACGTCTATTTTCTACAAATCTAAGTATAATTGTAAATCCGCATTGTACTTTTAAAAACGCACGCTTAACCCGCATTGTTTCTGAAACTTTAATTAGTGTCCGTCCCAAAGCTTTGAATCTTATTACTCCGTACTTTGTCTATTACACAGTACTCTTTGTCGCTTGTATAATCACATTTTCTTCGCCGTAACGATGTCAAACCGAAATGAAGCAAAACGAAGTAAGGCTTTGAGTGGGGCGCGCTACGTTCATTTTTTGTCGCCCGCGACAAAGGGAATAGACATTTTAGGTTTCAATAGTAACGTTATTTTATAATGTACATGTCTATTATTATATAAATTAACGTTGTTTTAGCATTTTATTTATTTCTTTATACAATATAATAATAATAATTTATAATATATAATATAATAATACTAATTGATAATTATACATATTTTAATTACACGATATACTTGGTTTGTGGAAATGATAATTAGTCTAATTTATGGTATCAAAACACGTGGCCTTCCTCTTTCTATCCTCCTAAGAAATGCAAACGGGAAAATCTGGTGAGTCGCCTTAAGGCATCTAGTTATGTACGTTGGACATCGCAGACCGCTCACCTCACCATCACCACCGACCAATTCTAATTTTAAATCTGAAACTTTGTAATTATCATCAACATGACCATCGACATCAGCATTATCATTATTATAATCACTATCATCACAATCATCATCATTCATCATGAACCATTTACTCTCCTCTTGCATTTAAGTGGGTTTCTCAGAATGAGAAAGGGTTGAAGCCATAGTCTGGAACAATAGAAGTCGGGAGATATATGAAATGTACCCGTTTGTCCTCAATACAGATAAAATACGGATATCTACGGCACAGTATAAGTAGCACACATGAATACTACCCTCAAGCTTGCATAGTAATAATATCGTTGGCACAAAAAATGTCCACTTTGAAAGCGTTAGGATCTAGTAGGCACCCGTATAATTACATCCTTGTAAAGGAGAGGAATGAAATACTGCTTTGAGTGGAACACTCTTTGTACATTTCCATCTGCGAGTAGAGCCGGAGCGTTGGGTTGAGTTCTTTGTGGAGAGTACGTACTCTGGGAAAAATAATGTAGCGTTTGACAAATTCAGATACAATAGCCTTGGACATTCGTATTTAGTTAACCTTACGTGCTCGAAATTTTTTCGTATATTCTTTTAATTATCCGTATTTTTATAAAAACTGTTCGGCAAAGGTATTAGAAGAAATGAGGGTAATTGACTCATTGTTTCAGGGCATTCCAAATAATATATATATTTATGAGAATATATTTATATATTTTATAGGTTTGCTTAATGTGCATTTATTGAATGGAATTTTCAGTTTATTAAAACATTAAACCGATGGCCCGGGAAACCAAGATTCACCTTCATCAAATAAGTCGGATACTGACTGATGATGGGGATATATTGCACCCTGTGCTCTTTGCCTACCCCTGTAGGGACCTGATACGATGATACTATGATAATGAATAAAACAAATTTTCTTTTTAAAGGATTTATAAAGACTCGTTAAGAACATGATATTTAAAAATCATTCAAAGCGTCTAACAAAGTTCTGAATCCCAAAATCCTTATCAGGTGTTGCCGCTTCAATGTCAGGGGTGTTCATGAAGATTTCAATTACTTTTTATCTTTTTAAACCCTCAACATTCTGGGGTTGGTTATGGTTGTTTATTGATTGGGTGCCGATCAATAATTAAAAAGTATATAAAACATTTTTAACCCTTAACTAGATTGATTATGTTAACAATAAAATCTTTCAGTAAACTATCTAACAACAAGTATAAATTTAATAACATACCGAAGAATTTAGTAATTATTAATTGTATCCGTTACTAAGTATCCGTTAATCCGCACCGTAGTCTGTAGTCAAAGAATCACCGATGTCATGAAACTAATTACTTAGCGACATAATATTGATCGGTATAAATCTTCAATTGAGATAGGAATCAGTTAAATAATCATGTTAAACGTTGTGTATTTCAAAACTACCAAGTTTTCCACATTATTGGCTCTCTTGTTACTTGCAAGCCGGATTCGCAGACGTTAACTTCTCTATCAATCTGGATTAAAAAACTACGAATACTACGTATTTATCAAGCATGTATATATAACGATATATGACAAGCTTTATCTTAGATGCAATTCATTTAGTCACCGCCAATGAAACTCGTCTCAGACGTATTAACCACCCGAATCATAACTCTGATTTAAATTACTTTCATACATTGGTTCTAACAACCAATTATAATTCAATTATCTGAAACTGAAACATGTCTATGAAGAAACAATCAAAATATTTGTAGTGGTAAATAAATCAGCTGAGTTTACTCACAATCCGTATATTTAGAAGCACGTTTTCCAGCGTAAATAATAGTGAACCGTTTTGAAATTCATTTTGAACTTTATGTCCACGGCCTAAGGTTGTGAATTGTAGCAATATATCATTGCATGTTTGGACAATATAAAGCATTGGTATGTAATGAAAGCTTATTGTTTTATATCGCCGCCCGCCCTACGATGTGACAGTGGGCGGAATACTGTAAGATTTCTTTCAATTCAATTTATTACTCAGAAGTGCATTGTGGTGTATAGTTTTAATTTACGTCATTAATTGATGCTAATAATAATTATTGTCAGAAATGTATTACTAGGGTCAGTATGGACATTTTGTATTTTATATGAGTATTATTGTAGATGCTTAATAAAAAATGTAGCCCAAATACTAGTATTGACAGCCTAATTGTTTAAAATTCAAATCCCTATTCCGACGGTTCCGGATTCATATCCTGTCACGACCCCTATCTTTACCAGTTTATGTACGTTTCAAAATAAATATCACTTACGTTACTTATATCGTTATATCGTCAAGGCAAACGTCGACAGGAAACCTGCACACTGTAGAGTTCCTTGTAATATTCTCTGAAGCGCATGAAGTGTGCCAAACCGCACTTGGCCAACGTGGCAGATTAGAGCCTCAACTCTTCCCGTTACATTATAATATGAGTTGATAATGATGATGATGATAGTGACAATTTATTTGTTACGTAACAAATTTTATAGCAATTGCCGCAAAACAGCAATAATTGCTCTATATTGTCATGAAGAAGAATTACGAGGATGTCAGAGATATATAAACTAAATGATACTATAATGACAATAGCTTAATAGGTTGGCAATAAACTCTCTCCCAATTCGATAGGACGTATAAAATACCTGGTGAAAAGTAGGAGTAATATACTTCTCTGCCTACTCCTACGAATAAATATAGGCGTGATGTTGTATTATTGTGTTATGTTACATTTAACTGACTAACATATAAAATTATAAATGCGCCACAAACATGGTGAAATAATTGAGATTAGTTCCTTGGGGCGGTTACCTGGTGTCCTGTGGTAACATCTGTCCTAATTTCATGCGCCAGTATCACGTAAAATACAAATATATCCGGTTAAACCTGTAATTTATTAATTTGTTTAGGACTCTCATTTACTTAGGACACTTAATCTAGAACTCGTTACGGTGTCGTTATTCTAAATGCAAATAAGCGTTAAACTCTCATTCATTTTATGTCATTAGTTATATTCGTACATTTTCTACAATGAATAAATTCGATGTATGTATTAAGTGATATGCCACAAATACGTATTTATTTTCGCTCTTCGCCTAGCACGTCATTCATTGCTGCGCACTATAAGTTATTTGTGCTACATTTTCCATCAAAATCAGCAATGGACTTGCAGTAGCTTGTATGAATACATTACCAGCTATACATAACATACACAAATATGTACATTAAGTTGTCTAACCAATGATATGAACAGATGAGTATTATTTTCAAATTATTCGATTAATAAATACTTTTTCGGTGACGCATTAGCAATAGTAATTAATAATATTAATTTAACAATACTAATTATACCAATATAACAATACTAATATAACATTACCAATATACTAATATAACATTACCAATATACAGTATATAAAGTATAAAGTAATATTAATACAAAAGTGTCATAGGTAGAAAATTCTATAAAGGTATTATTTACGACTTGTGCTCCCGTATTTTTTTAATATACTAAGTTGATGCATTGATTACAGTGGGTTACAAACAAAGAGATATTAGCTTGCCGACATATTAGCTTTAACACAGTCTTTGTTCTCCTTCTTTGGTTAAGCTTAATTCAGTCTCTTTTTCATTTTAATAAATAAAATATAGCTAAAGTGCTACTCGAAGGTTTTGAATACCACAATTTATATACAAGGTTATTTCTATTACCATATTTAATAAATACCAAAACAATTTAGCGTTCTACATCAAAACAAACCGTAAACATCACAATTAGGTAAGTTATTTCCGTTTTTACGAATACCTTCTTAATGAGTCCATGAACTTTTCGGGCGTTAAGTGTTGCATTAAAACATTGCGTTTTCAAAATATTGTTAGTGGCGTCAAATAAATCGTGAAATGGTACGCATTTAATATGAACTTGCCACGATAATTGTGAATAATAATAATGAGCTTGGTGCGACCGCGCGTGCCGTTGTCGGGTCTGCCGTTGGGGTGGTGACCTGTGTGACGTAGGACGCGAGTAATTTCGATACAAATTATTAGAGGCTTTCAGACGAATTGCAGTTTAACGGTCATTATAATCGTCAACACTTTTAACGTCTATGGTTGCACAGAGTTCTCTGAATGATAATAGCTTAGTGCCGTGATGTAAGATCACAATAATTCTTGTCGACAATATTTTTAAATTCGTACTCAGTCATAAGAATTATTAAATTTCTTCAATGTTAATGTATGGAATATAGAGAACACTGTTAGATGCATTAAAGACATTTTAATTTCGTTGATTAGGTATTGTATTAATTTATAATATTATCATACAATTTAATATTCATGATCCTCTTTTTAAGTATTTTGTATTTTTAATTCGAAACTTGTAAAAGATTGAAAAAGGTTCAAATATAATGTTTTAAAACAACGTGATTATAATTTAAATGTAACTATGGATTGAAATCTTGGCGAAAATGTCGCGATCTAAAGAAGACAGAGCTACGAGTACGTCATTCTGTACATTCACGTTTCTTTAAATAAATATAGTTCTTAAAAAAGCGCAATGAAAAAACGCGGCGCAAAAATCGCGACGTTAAAAACGCTGATTATAAGACGCAACCATTAGTTTCGAATGTGTAAACGTATTGTTTCACCCCTGTTACCGTGTATAAGGGTACGCCGTCGTGGTTTATTAGAATAAGAAATACTTTATAAAAACGGCCAACTCTCCAGGCGCTAATTACTTTTGTTCACTAATTAGACTAAACAGCACATATTTTCATTTACCTTCAAAAGACTTACAATAATTTTTGATGTGGAAATTGTGTTATTTCTATGGAATATCCATACCTGAGATCTAACAGACATGTATTTTGAAATATACGAGTATGTATATTTCCTTTTTAAACATAACTATGTATATATGTGTGTTTAATAGCATGCTCAACATTTTAGACAATTTTTGTCGAAGAAAAATAATCAAAGGTCAAATTATTTCATTCACTCTTAAATACCATATTATTATTATTATTATACATAATAACCATACGAAATTGCAGTGAAAAACGAGCATCGATCGTACGACATGGAACCTTGCTGGTTCAGCCCTACTGAAATAATAATAACATTTCCAAGCTATAAAACGCTTTACACTTTTTGTCACTTCATGAAAGCCTTTCACTATGAACGCGGCTAAATATAGAGAAATG
>DWME01000436.1:0-33829 GCA_018244795.1 Parelbella ahira ahira | reverse complement strand
GATAGTAATAAGAAAAATATTTGAGTGATAATTATTAATTGTTAATATTTAAAAAAACAATAATACCTAAACGAATAAAAGTAACTTTTTTTCAATGTAACTAAATTTGTAGATATGAAATAATTAAATTTAAAAACAACATTATGCCTCTTCAATAGTACATTTTACTATTAAATTAAAAGTCTAACAGTAACAGTTAAATAAAAATTGTAGATATTTATTTGTTCTCACATTTCTGAACTCGTGACATTTTCATGTGTGTACGTAGAGTTTTCTTATTACATGTTTGTATGTTTCACGCTTCTTTGTTTTACGATCAGATAACCGTTTCGAAGCTTACCAGCGCAGTGGAACGACGAGGCCGTTGCAAACTGCTCAGTACTTATGTAAACGTAAAGTTTAACAGGGCCATAACTCGCGCAGGACATTAGCGGTCCGGCCTGTCCTGCTGGATAAATCGAATTTGTACATAAATAATTACATTAATTACTATCGACAATACTTATATACCTACACATTCAATTAGTGTAACAAACACAATATTTTAGAATTCGTTTACGACTAATTGGTAAAATACTTCTAAAATATAGTTAGTATGCTATCACGTTAGGTTTTTTTGGGGGGTAGGCAGAGAACACCGAGTTCCAAATTTTTACAGACCTGCTATGCTTCTTGTACGTTCGTCACTCGTTCTTTCATGTCGGCCGGTTTCGGAGACTAAAATCATCACAGTCTAATTATGATTAATAAACATGTTAAGTTGTATGATGATCGATTGCGAAATGAAACAAGATATAACATATATGCAGCGTAGTAACATGAAGCAATAAATTAATATTTTTTATAGTATGAAAACCTTGTAACGAGCTATGGGTGACTTCCTTAAAAATTTTCAATATCATAAAAACTACTGCGAGCACCCTAACAGAGAAGATTTTCATATTCGATTTTTTATTCTTCGTCTTTTGTTTACTTTTCTCGTTTGGCTTCCATCAAGTCAGAGTATGAACTTATTATCAATACTTTTCTTGATATGCGACGTATAATGAATACATACATTAATATATCTAGGCAGAAAATACTATCACCTACTTGGTTTTTATTGACGACTAAAATGCATATGTAACCAATCACTCAGGGAAGTTGTTCTATAACGAAAACTGTCTTTGCGCGTCTCTGAATGTTTTAATTTGAAAGAATGATGGACAGTTAGATACGATAAAACGTTATCGAACTAAATTGAAATTAGGACATTTTGCAGTGACATTTTATTTATCAAATTAAAGCATGACATGTCCGATGACAAGTAAGAGGTTAACTTAATGTCATGTTGAATTCTGATGAATCAGATTCAATTTTTGTAATCTGTTTCAAATACTTAAGTATTTGTAACGGAGTACAAAAAATTGGCATCGTACCAAAAAAAGGCTATTGGTACTTTTCTGTTGGATTTAGAAAGTTTTGATACTTTTATATCAATTACATTCAACACTCGTATTCCTACAGACCTGTTCAAAGTCAATTAAAAATATCTATGAACGAAAATGATCACTATTGAAAAAATAATTCAGCAGTACCTATATATAATCTAAGAAAGACACAGTTTGAGTAGCGCTGACCCAAAGTATTTAGTTAACTGCAATAATTTTATTAGTAGTCTCCGCTTATAAGGAAGCCGATAACGTTAAAAGGCGCGATATCTAAGTACATAAACCGTTTAGCGATAAACCAGTAAAATCCATCAAAGGAATAGTGGAATGAAATAACAAGCAAATGTAATTAACGGCTTCATTGTTTAAATAAACCATAAGAATGAAGCTGTAGAATATAAAACTGACAAGAGAATAATAACCGAAGCAGTTCATAATTTTAAATTTTGTCTTCTCGCAATCAATGACAGTAGACAAATAATTAGTGAAATATAAAAAACGTCATAAAGCAAATTTTTTTATTTGCTATACTATGAACATAATAGTCTATTTATCAACTAGTTATTATAACTACCTATTTAATTTAATATATCTTATTAGATAAGACAATAACATTTAGTACTCATCACTATCTAGGTACATAGAAATTTGGTAAAAGCTCAGAACGCTCTAGAACGCTGTTTATAAATTGAACACGACAACTCTCTCAACAGTACACAACCTTCGCCGATAGCCGCAGCTCAATATTTCAAATCAATTAATAACATGTGACAGCAAATTAACGCTAATGGAGATCACGAAACGTGTCAGGAAGTGAATTAATTGTATGGCCGGAGACTGTTAAGGTCTAAAGAGGTTCAAAGAAAACGTCGTTTAAGAGATGCAACTACCCATAAACATTCGAAACACTGACAGTGAGAACATAAAGCTATTGTTTTATAGTCTATGTGTAGCGAGTAGGAAGGCAAAGAAGACGGAAGAGCAATTGAAAACTGTGAGGCGGAATGCGTCGTGTATTATTGAAACTATAGACCAGGAACTAATAAAATAGTAATAACAAATAGAAAATATAAATCAATTTGTAACAATTCGCACTTTGTGGAGCCTCTATAATTAAATAGCTATAAGTATTAACGTTGATGCCGAAAGACAAAATTTTAGGGAACGTCAATTTCTTTGTAATGTATCATCATGCCTGCCATCCCCAAAAGAGTAGACAGAGGAGTGCAGTACACTCCCACGTTACATTTAAGTCCCATGCAATAGGTGGTGAATTTACTGTTATATAATGGGCATCGATACAGACTCCGTGTCACTACTAGAAATTCTAAATTGGAAAATTCCAATAGCACCCGACCCGGGATTTGAACCCAGGATCTCCTGATCGGCAGTCGAAATTTCTTTGTGTCATGTAAAGTCATGAAGTGTCATGTATATGTATAAACAAAGACAAAAAGTGTTATACATATACAATATATAGCGAATATTGAGCTCATTCGCTTGCTACGAAACAGTTGTCTAAAAAGCAAAACCAACCATAAAGATTGAAAACACCGACAGAGGGACCATTATCGTACTTCTACATAGCGGAGTGGGTAATAAATCTAAGAAGAATGTGGGTCAGCTACGTCAGGTGGTTAAAATGATGACTATTGGACTAATTACAGACCCTATTAGCGGGGAACCCCTTTTTCACCATTGCGTACATGAGATATATGACTATGAGTAGAATTATGTATCTACAAGTACAATAATAACTTTAGCTAAGTGCTTCTTCGGTTAACTGCGATTTATTGTTGTTTTTTGTACTCACCATAATACATCTTGAGGGTAACAAGTTAAATTAACAACCGTAGGTACTTATATTCTGTTTTAACCAAGCTTCACTGAACATAATTTTTTTTCTTTTATATAGTTTTCAATTTGATCGACACCATTTTTACAATCGTTTAATACTATATTATCAATATCGATTATATAAAAAAGTGGTTGTAAACGGTATTTATCAACACACCAAAACAATTTATGAGTATATTAAAAAATAATTGATCATTCCGACGAATTAAATTATACTTTACCGAATGTAGTAAATCACACTCTTGAACTCATAAATTGATCATGGCGTGCAGCAAACCCCGATAAAACTACCGCTATTTAAATTACAAAACAGTGGTTGTACAGTACAACTATTCAGGCATAAATCCGCAGGGCTTTAAGTGATCGTCGCTTTGATGTAAATGAGACCCAATAAATAACGTATCATCATATTAAGGTACAGTACCATGAAGTACTGTTAAGTTTCCATTCGATTTCATTTCGCGTAATACTGCAATTGCATATTAAGAGGATCGCCCTATTGAAAACTTTATGTGACAAACATTTCTACCGTTAAAGGAATATAGCAATGGCGCTTTTAAATCATATATTTACGTTTAAACTTACAAATCTATATACAAACGTGAAAAGTCGCTACAAAAAACAATTAACACATAAATATCATCTGAGACTGAATAGCAGTACACCCAAGGGTGAAAAACACTTCCAGTGCACAAACATTCTCCGATGGGAATGGAATTCTAAGCACTCGCCCCAATAAAAGTGACAGCTCTGGACATGGAGCACTAAGCGTGCGTCAGTTGTCATTAAATTTAAATGGAAGTAAATCAAAGTAATAGATAAAGCAAGCAATTTTAAATTGAAGCCGGCGTATGGCAATTTGTTTTAAATTGACTGGAACGAATTTGTTTTCGCATCTCGTTTTGCTATTACAATAAAAAAACTAGTATGATATTGCCGCTTACAGTTTTTGATAGTGGATGTACCTTAATAATAGCAAAGTCATTCGAAAGATTCAAGAAATTGATCTTATTTATGTGTGGTACTATTGCAAGAGCTTTTAAACTATGAGTCGTTAAACTGATTGGACTGTGATAGTATAGCGTTTATAATGCAGTAATTAATATGCCATTTACCGCCTCTGCTATTTCTGTGGACAGTGCAATAGAGCAGTCATTAGCAAGATCAGCGCAATCTTTGATTAGTACAACATATCAACGATTCACGTTTCTATCGAGAGGATATCAAATCCTGTTCATGATGGGTGTCAAATATTGTCATTTGAATAAGCTTAACTCTTAACAAGCGTGCGCCTTGTTTTTGCTTGGGTTTTTTGTTCTAGCTTAGTTCAATATCCATGGACATAGCTATGATTAATATGACTCAAAAAATGTCTGATATTATATTTATCTGTCTTTACTACGTAGATACCTTTAAAGAACATATTTTATTATAAGCCGTTATAATATCTGTCATAACATCGCTAACACCTATAAAATCAAGAGTTTCATTGAAAACTGTATTTACCGCGGTATCTTATGCATTTATTACTCGTTCAAGGAAACCAATTACTCAAGCTCAATTAATCTGCAGTAAGTCAACACCGAGTCATCAGCGATCAGGTGTTCTAGTTAAGATACAAATTGAAGAGGTAATTAAACATCGTATCGCTGACCCAGTGTGACGCGCTATCAATCAAGCAAGATTGGCCCAGTTTTTGCCATCCGGTTCGACCGTTTCAGATAATACTTGTAATGATCGAAGACATTTATCACCGGGTGACTGATTTATTTGAAATTCATAGATAACACCAGCCTTAGCTTTCTGATTTGCAACCAAGTTATTGATAATAGAGAAAGGTGTGACAATTGTTGTCGAAGGAGCTACATCGGCCCCGCTATTATTTAACATTACCATATATATATATTTATAAGCAAGAACAAGGATAGCTATATCTTATCATCATTTACAAGAGTAGAAAAACCTATTTAAGTTTTTATATGGAAGTCAACATTTAATTGTAACGGATGTAATATAACAGCGATGTGATATAATTGTGAAAATACCTTGCGTTAAAGTTGATTAAAATGTAGGGCATTGTTTTGCAAGACCGGTTTGTATCCGAACACTTCCTCGCGTTGATTAGTTTAGCGACATGGATCGATTATACAAAAACTTAAACAGATGTTGGGGATACCTAAATAGCTTTTTGGGAGCTGTTTTTTGTTATTCAACAGCTCATTTGCAAGCTCAATTTATTTGTTAAATGAAACTTTCGGGTTCGATCACCGATATGGCTCGAGTGTTTGACGTTATAAAAACCCGCCACCCGTATTTGCGGTCGAAGATTTCACGGCTGCTCTAATAGTTTCTGGTTTCTCAATTTGCTTAGGTGTCTAATGATCGGGGCGTTTGTATCGGCGTGTACTTTTTGCGCCTTGCAAAAACTTGTTCTTATAAATACACAATTCACACACGTGAAGGGTTTAACACTTTCTGCGTATCAGCGATGTAACGAATTCACGCATGCCTTAAGTCAAACGTCAATTGAGGCTTGCTTTTTATCAACCTAATGATTTGTTTCCTGTATATTCCTGTGATTTGTTTTTTTTTTTCTTTTATTATCCTTGCCTACTACTTATCTCAGTGTTCAATTCAGTTTAATTCCTTTATTTTTATATGATAGGACCGTCATGTAGATCCTTGTCTAAAGCGTTATGCCATTTCTCAACTGTAGAACCTATTAAATTCAGGAATTAACAACAGAGAAATCAAGAAGTAAATATTGTGCCACACTCTAACGGGAAAAACCCCGGTATCGAGGACGACAACGCCAATTCTACTGTGCCGATCGACCATCAAGTGGCTTTAAAATTTCTTACAATTCTCCCATTTATATTAAAAGCAAAATTGCATAAATTACCGGTAAGCGACACTAAAATTGCCGTCAACCATTTGCGCATAGCTCGGTATATTTGAAAGGGATTTTGTAGTCAATTAAACGTATTATAAATAGCGTGTAAATAATGAGAAATACGAGTATATACCTATTTTGTGGACAGATTTGAACGGTTCTTTCGACCGTTTGAGGGCCCAACCTATCATAATCTACGGAATCCCTTATGGGACTCTTTTAAGAGTTTTTGAATCGATATTCAAAATAACAATATAAGTATGCAATGTTAATAATGTTGGCATTTTCTCAATATATTATGTTATTTACGATAAAAGATAACGTCGTCGCAATGTTGTTATGTTGCAGAGGCTTATTTCTTATAAATGAATAAAAGCAGAACCTATTGCAGTTTCATTATAGAGATTCGATAGAGATACATACATTAATGTCTTTAGATACGTTAAGTTGATTCCATTCATGTTCGGTACAGTAAATTATTCATTTAGACACACCTGTTTAGTGTTGCAATACCATATTAGACTTCGATATGTTCTAATAACATACTTGTGTTGCCGGTTTTCCAAATTATGCCCTATTACGAGCTGTCAGATGTCAAAATTGTGTAAACGGCTTGAAAAGGTTTAATTGAGTGCATAAGGGGCTCGTTAGCGAAATTAAGGCTTAACACTTAAATATTGAGAGTTCTGTAGGAACATGTTGCTGAACTAATTGGAAATGATTGATTAATTTGAGCTCACGATTAGTTTACATGGCAAAGAAGGATATGCAAATGCTTTATTTTGGTAGAACCGTTTGAAATAGTTATACGATGCTAGTAATAATTTAAGAAGAGAACCTATTTATATAAAGAACCTTTGAAAAGAAATTTTAAGGGTAAGGTTAGCGCTAACCTTAGGTTTATGTTATTGGTGGGTTCAAGTCAGTTTCGTCGTCATAATATCAGATGAGTCGAATTTAATGAAAAGCGTTGTGGAAGTAGAGTAAGTATATGATTTTTAAAATAGAAACGATAGTGTCAAATACTCGATAGAAGTCACGATGCGTTTTATTAAGGTAATAGACTGCAATAAACAAAATTTTGTGGCATTATTAATAAAACAAAATATTAATTTATAAATACATGTTAACATTAATTAAATTAATAAATTTGAAAATGCAGCAGCCACAGTTTTTGCCTTTTTAAATTAATGCAAGTATTTATGGGCTCGATGCAGATTGAATACAGAATGCTCTAATTAACTCATCATCCATGGGAAGTTGAGTCAATAAACCACGGCCTATGACTGGAATGTTTTGATGGCATCCAATAATGACATAATGGCAGTCACCATCCGCCGGTTGTGAGCGGTTTGTGAGAAAGAAGTGCGAATACTAGTTTAAATGACACGTCCGATGTTACGATTCATGTTCGTTCTTTTTTCAAATTTAAACGAGAGTAATTGTTCTTTTTTTTAATAAAACGACATTCAATATTAACGATCTACAACGTAACGTAACAAAGTAATCGTTTCACAATTCTTTTAGTAAGTACTGTGGTGTAAAATTATTATCGATAATTATATAATATATTGCAGTAATATTCTTAGACACCGAGGTAGACACTTCGAGGTATCGTAAAACAGTTTAATTTTTTATTTCTATGTTCGTTTTTAAATTTTAACATAACGCGTCCAGTAGTTTTGGGTTCAAAATTTATCAGACAAACAAAATTATATATTTAAATATTCATCAATAGTTCACTTGATATTGTGATATTCTCCTAATAAATGTGAAGTCAACAATTATGTTACATCACATTTGAATTACAGCTATGTATAATTTCCGTGCAAAATTTCTCAAGAGACGGTAACTCAAAGCGAATTTCTAACGATTCCAGTAATTAAACGATCATGCGCAGATATATCGCATGCCTTCTTAATAGCCGCTATTTTGTTGCAAAACTAACATAACTCTATAATTATTGAATAAGTAATATTCTGAGATGATTTCATTGGAAACGATCGATAAAGAGTGAACAGATATCGCGCAAATTACATAAAAGATCATAACATACGAGTTATGTCCGAGATTGCCGTAAAGCTCAAACACGTAAAGGTGCGTATGCACTACTCGTCCTCCAATATTTTCACACGTGTAGGATCTAAGATGTTAGTTTCTTTCACAAAACATTTCAATTTAAATTTATATGCTTAAATTAAAATTTCTTATTAAAATTTTGTAAAAAGATAATAAAATATTGTTATTAAGGAAATAATCGAAAACACCGAGTAATAATAATCAGTCATGCACAGAGATAGTTAGTTATATCAAGCAGGTACGTTATATGGCACTTAACGATAAAGTTACATTCGTGAATAGATATTATGTATGACCAAAATACTAGAAATTTTGACAACGTCGACTAAACATAGCTATTTTACATTGTTACAAGTCTATCTCACACTTGTAAAATATTAATAATTCTTACTTATTTATTATCGATCATACGGCATCACATGTATAATCCACTTTACCGCAGCGCAGAATTGCATGTGACCGTTTCGTGAAATAGCTAGATATGATCTAAATTGCTTAGGTATTTGTGAATGGAGCTAGTATCGGAGCCTTTTACACTGGCGGCCGGGGGAAGCTCGTCTAATGAAGTTAATTAGCAGCGAAAAACGCAAGTGTGATCGCCCCTTGACGTGTTTTTTGCTGTACATCCAATCAACGATGGCACAGCCTGGTTCTTATTTAATTACATCGAGAAATTTTTATGGAAATCGAACGGCATGCAGTCCCTCTGGTGTTAAGTGGACGCTGCTTCCAGGGACTTTCACAGTTAGTGTCAAATGAAACAGGTTCCTTGTTGAGCTGTTCATAGAATAGGCGTTGTTACGCAACCTTCGTATGAGATTAGCTTGCAATGTTCTGCAAGTATTGTACTTATCTAAACAATTTACACTGGAGCAGCGTGGAGAGCGTATATTCTAAACACACACAGTAATTCTAGTACAAGAATCAATGTTGTAAATAATTTCTTTTGTGTCGTACCGTTATTCGTATTACAAGAAAGTCTATTATAATAAGGGGTACGGATACTTGACCACGTCGCTTCAATCAGCTTACCATTACTTAACACTAACTTAGCTTCCACGTCCGTGAAGCTTTTAGCGAACTGAGATAAGGCACGGACCTTTAAGTATACATGGGCTTATGTAATTAATGTAGTTCAAGGATTTATCCATTCAAAATTTTCTATTGTATTGCGCAACTTATTGATTTTGCTTTTAGATTTTGCTAGAATATCGGACTCCTCAGTAATCTGAATGGAATTTACTTAACTGTCCGAATTGTCTCACTAGGGTTCTCGATTCAATTGAAATAATTTTAAACTTCTAAGGCGAGAAGAGTTACTATTTAAAGTATTAATGAAATCTTTTCGAAGAACACTGTATTATATCATAACGGGAATATTCAACCGGGATCTTTCTACATTGTACGAGTTGTCGAGCAAACAGGACAGCTGAAGGCCAGGACGTGTCCAACGGGTGTATAGCACTGCCTTCTTCGGCAAGTACCGTGACGAAAGAATGGCAATATTGACGCCACATCAATTCGTTCAACAGCGTTCTCGCATTTTAGTACCGTGTACTTAGTACTAAGAACTGTGAATAAATAATCAAAGTTGAGGTATACACAATCGGATTGTTGGAATATAAAAATTATCGTACATTATACTGAACAAGAATTTGTCATAGTTGAAATTTACTCAAATGTAGCACAAAATTATTAAAAAATTGGTGAAAATCTTCGTTGATAAAATCGTTAACATTGAGTGAACTCTTCGAGTAAGGCGGTGGATTGAATATAATCTATATAATAAGCGACATCCCGTCAAAGAGCACTTCAACACTTGAATCGGCACGCCGCTCATCCACCGGTGTCGCCATCAACAAATTGCTGCGAAACTCAAACTCGCTCACAATACGTTGATTAACAGCAATGCTTTTTCTCCTCTCCAAAAGGCAATCCATCGGGCGAATATGTATGACATGTCTAAGTCGGGCCGGCGATTTTTTGTCCGCCTATTGACTAGCATCTAGTCGTTAAAGTGCCTAAGTTTTTTCTATTCCGTTAGATTTATTTCTTTCAGGTCTGCTTTGGACGATGCTACATCGTACGTTGCGTCGTAATGGCGCTGTTATTGAGTTGTCTGACCGTAAATTGTTGAGTCGTGAGCGATGAACTATTGTTTATGTGTAATTAAATGTCGTCCAGTTGATGTGACTGATATAAATGAGAACGAACACGACAGTTTTTGTATCTACATAGTTCATATTTGGAACGTTTTCCCTCTTCTTTAGGAAGCATAACCTAAGAGACTGTTTCACCATTGTTGGACAGGACTACTTATAAATAAGCTGTAATCCGATTTCAAAAGTATTGATTGTCGACTGCACTGGATACGTGGAATAGATATTGCTTGAGTCTAGGTTCTAAGCATTGTTAATACTTAAATTTAATTTTATTGGATAAGTTAAAACATAAATTTAGAATCTATAAACTAAGATAAGGTAATTTATTCCTAATTTCGCTATTGTTTGTTTCCAACCCCACCTACCTTACTTGCCGCTCGACGATGGTGGAGTTACATCCTAACGCCTGTACAAATAGTCCATTCTCATTCTCCACGTGTTCAGCGTAGAAACTTGTTAAAACATGATATTAGTGTAGTAACCGAGGCATTAAATTCTCATTATCGATCGTTTATTGCCGTTTTAATGAGCAGAACATGTTTTATTTTCAATTTGCACGCGTAATGCCGTGAAGCGTTATATTTGGTGTATAATAGCTTTTCAGAACAATGTTACGCTGTTTTTTTTATATATTCTAAGAACGTTGTACCTATGTTTATTGTTATAGTTATCCATTATGATGTTCATAAATTGTAAATTAGTTCCGATGGAACGGCGATTAAAACGAAGTTTTATGCTACGGGCGTACGGGGTTTGCAAATATTAGGGACGATTTTGTCAGATTTTGCTACCAAAAACGCTATTAAGTCTGTATAGATTCATTCATTTATTGTAGTACTAGAATTTTAGCTTAGACTCGTGAGGTTTCTTACAACAGAAGACATACATTTTAGAACCGACTGAAATGGCCTTGCCTCGAACGTGTGAGTGTACAGCATACTGACCGGAACACTACTAGAGCTGGTAGTGTGAACGCCTATTACGAGTTCACTCCGAAGCAACATCATAAAGAAGGACCGCGTATAGGTTCAAAAGTAGTTCGAGATCGAAAATATAAGTGCGTTAAGGTATTTAAGTTGTATAAGGATAAATAAACATTGCATTTAATGTAGACGCACGTGTGACTATTAGGCCCGATTAGCGTCAGTGGCAGCTTATAAACAAATTACAGGTTCGAACGGCAAACTATAATTGGATATTTCCTAGTTAGTACATGTTTGTTGCGAGTTTTGGCGCGGTGCGTTGTTTAGTTATGTAGGATTTCCTTACTCGATCTAGATTAATGGATAGATTTATTTTTAAATTGTCTTATGATATTTATGGGTTACTGGTTCGGAAATGTCAATTAAGCCTGCTTAAAGTGTTATGGTAGAGTTGCGTGGTTCGGTAATGTTAGTAAGGTATTTGATTTAAAATAGTAGTCACAAATGAAACATATTTAGACACCTAAAATATTTAATATCGAACAGTTACTCTTATTCAGATATTTCTAAAGGTTTAATATTAGAAAAGTACCTATTGATTGAGAAATTGCCAATGCTTAGTCAGAATTACCTAATCTGGACTGATGTAACCACAGAATCTTAGCCTCAAACACCTAGGTTTTAGTGTGAAAGTCATCTTAAACCAATTTATTACCCCACCTGCCGATTTCCCAAGCAGTTAGCGCGTTATACACGGATGATTTCATAACTAGCTGTTAAGGCTCTGGTCTCACCGGCTAAGACTATAGAGAGAAAAGAGATTGATTTTCATTATGCGGAGATAAGCAAAGCATAGCCAAGAAAGAGCGCTGAAGAAAATGCTGGTAATGTTAAATTTATCTTGTTGCAGTAGGTATAACGGAAGGATATCTGTCGTCTATTGCAGAGGTTTTGAAGCCGCTGTGCTTTTCATGAGCAAAATTTTGTTCACGAAATTAAGCTCAGTACTGGAAGAAATCCAGTAATTAAGTAGGACTTCAATAGAAATCACAGTTGTGTGAAAACTAAGCTCGAAAGATGTTGTAGTGTATCTGCCTACCACAAATTTCAAACAGAAAGCTAGAGCACTAATACCGCCACAATAGTGTTTTCACAGTGAACGTTGAAAGAAACATTGTCGTACACCTGAAGTAAGGTATTTTCTTATATCGTACGCTCGTTTATCGCTTCATCGCGCGAGGTGTAGCCAAGGTAAGGTACTGTCGCTTTCACGCGATGATTTACAATCCCCACGTATCCGAGGTACAGTAAATTAGATGCTATAAGCTGCGTCCACGCGCTTCCTGCTGTGTGACCTGGGCTTTCACTGACCTTTGAAAATTATTGTACAATTTGCAGTCAGTCTCTAGAAGCAGGTGAACTGGTGGTCCTAGAGATTACACCCAACTTAGGTAACATGATAGTCCTATGAGCTATGTCCGTACGTCCAAGCTTCAAGTGTTGGTTGGGCAGGGATGTCGTTACGCAATAATTTTGCTCTTCTACCGAACAGAATGCTTATTTTCTTGGTAAATATTGTAGACTGTATATAGACTACCGACAATGAAAAGTTTAATGAACTATTCCATATACTGTATACAAACTACCGACAATAATAAGTTTAATGAACTATTCCATCTTAATTATGAACCAAATTTATCTTCTAAAAGATTTTTAAAAAGAACGATGAACATGTTTTACTTGGGGTTTGAAATATCAGAAAGGAAATATTACTATGAAAAAAGATAAGAACTGCGATAAAATTTGCAGCGCAAAATATATCGTGATGTGATGTAAACTATGTAAAAAGTTGTTTTTAACATTATAATTAATATTGCAGTAAAATAACTAAGAAAAAATATCTTGAAATACGTATCAGAAAAACGCGTAATATCACCAGACACAATTCCACAATACGGACATGTGTCGGCCCATTACACCGGTACATAAAAGCTCGATAAATATCAATTCACAAAAACGGCCATAAGCATCAAAACTGGTAGACAACATCGACACCTAATACTGTGATCTTGATCGCATTCCCCATCAGATTTGGTACCGATAAACTCAAGTGTTATGATTGGTCAATCAATTAAATACGAGAGCTCTGATTGGTCGAGCATCCATAAATTTGATATCGGGTTTTATTTAATTTTATTGCAACCTTTATGAAAATTATGTTTTCGATTGAATTCCAACGTCTGGCTTAGAGCATGAATAGACTATATTATTTTTATAGTACATTAAGTTAAATAAGAAAGCGATAAATAATCGCTACCATATGAGTAAACGTTTAAGTGAAGGTTTTAATTTACGTATTTCAGCCTATGAACAACAAAATTTTATTTTAAATAAATTTGGTTGGATGTACCAAGATTAAATATTAATTACGTTAGGATAAAGTCAGGCAGTAAAGAAAATAAAATCAATAGCTCAAAAAACTTTCAAAACAAAATATCGATGACTATTCTGGTATTAGAAATGTCTATAGACGACAACAACCATTTAACAACTGTCCTAACAGTTGCTAGACTTCTAGAAGAATAACATTTACGAATGAGTTCAGAATACGAAAAATACGTTATTGAAATGATTCATTTGCTATAATATTTTGTTATAAACGAACGTTGTAATAAATAACATGATTATTGTGCTTTTAACTGTAGAACTGGTTTTATTATATATCCTCCGATATTGATAGATAATGACCACCGGTGTGGCGAGATAAGAATTCAGAACACAATTTTCATGTTTAACATAGATATTTACCACAGAGTGAAAATGATGTAGAAATGCCATCCTGATTTTTACTACTGTAAAAAAGCTGGAAACGAGAAAGAAAACGAATTAATTTAGCACGTAAAATGTTGCAATATGATTTTATTACTGATATTGCAGTGAAATTATAGTTATATTGCATTTTAAAAAAACGGGAACCTGATGTGTTTGAAAACCACGAAACCATCTGGACAGTTCTATAATCGCAAGAGACGTTAAGAATTCATTTTTGATACATAAAAAATGTCTTGTAGTATATTCGATGTACAAATGTATTCGAACAGTTAAGAAACATCCGACAAGCATATGTATGACAAACACATGTATTAAGAAGTAATTTAGATTCTATGAAGAGAACCCGTGTCTATAAATAGAATGTCACCGCTTAGCGGTCAGGGTGACGCGTAACAGAATCAAACGCTACATTACATTATTAATTCTGTCCATTTCTATTTGCTATGTGCTCTGTGGCAATTCACTTCATAGAATGTTCGAGAGTGGCCTAATTAGACATGAAGGGACGCCGTCGATGATTGACTTCATATAATTACATTATAGTCCTTATTTGTGATCCGAATGATGTTAGAAGCTTTCACTCAACGTTCGTTGAAGCTCATGTTTTAATTTTTCCCATTTTGGGAGGAGACCCGTGTCGCTTGGAACGAGAAAAGGGCTGATGATGAAACGGTTACCGTAGTACAGTTTTTGTCTAACTTTGGATCGAATGGCTGAATGTGAGTTCGTAATAAAATAGACTATTATTAACTTAGTCTGTTATAATCAAACATTTGGCTGTTTGTAAGCACTTATAGAGACAGATATAACTGCGTACCACATTAGGGATTTATATTTAGAAAATAATTTTAGTAGTAAGCAATATCTCAGCCACCAGTGAAGAAAACTAGCCGTCTTAAGTAACGTCTTTGTACTAGTATCTCGTACTGTAATAAATAAGATGTGGGCACCAGTGACTGGGGTGCCCTACAGAGCGCACATTAGCCCGAAACACACGAAATGCCGCCGAGCATCGAACCCGGAACGGTTGGCAGTGAGCTATGGTATCAGGGAACAATGCGGCGGTTTACTGCCAATAAAATTTGTTGGCGAACAGCTTTTGAAGAATACGAGTTGATTTAATTTTATACGTCATTAAAACTTTATTTCATATTGATATTTTGAATACATTCGAATTTGACTCGACAGATATACATATAAATACCATCTTTTCTTATCAATTCTTATACATATATTTGTGTCCGTGTGTGTAGCCAAGAAAATCTAATAATAATTTTTTTTTCATTTCATTTGTCACTCAAGAGTCTAATTAACGGTTTACTTATTCCTTACGTTATTACGTGACATGCTATAATTCGGATCTTTCTAGCTTCCTGGAAAAGAAGATGTATTGTTACTAACCACAAGTACTCGAACTTTTTTGTTTGTCATATCCTCATGTTTCTTTTAAACGTGCATGATAAAATTTTGTTTTCCACTTTTGTATTACTTCTAACTGATTTTGGGTACTATTTATTAGATACTAACACTAATACTATATATTTACTACTGGATAAAGTACACTCCCACGTTTCACAAGTACGTTTACGTTCTATGGAATAGAGGGAATTTATATAAAACTATTGAATATTAAGATGTACCACAGCGAGCAAATCACCATGACGAGATATGATCGGGTCAGACAGATGAGGTAAGACTGGTTTTCAATGAGCGAAAAAGTCGTGAGTTAGCACTTAATGCGGTTATCCATTGCCGAGTGAAAATGTCGGCACGTCAAACTACGAATCAAATATACATCTATATTGTATGCACTGTATCTATTTGTTCCGACACTTTTATCATTCCACTGTTGGAACACGGGTTTTCTCTTATAATGAGAGGTTTAAGGCCATAGTCTGCCGCGGTGGCCAAGTGCGTGTTAGCAAACTTCACACAGCTCAGAATTTCTTTATGTAAAAAAGGTTGTGTGCAGGTTTCCTGACGATATGTTCCTTCATCGTTAACAAGTGCTATGAACTGTATGTGCTTTATTATCATCATCATCATCATCATCGAGCCATTTATTGTTTTACTGTTGGTTACATTTTTCCTCTTAAACGTAAGGCACACTTTAAACTTATGATATGCAAGTAATATACTTTTTCCCGCCACTTAGCAATCTTCCTTTGGCATCATTGTATTCTAGTTCAAAGAATAAGCAAATGTCAAGACACTGAACAATGTTTTAAATTGATGGAGTTGTGTGTGTTGTCGGCGTCCGATTATAAACTGTCATGAATAAGGACAAGAGCCTAGTATTATATTTATGGTTTATTGTCTCGTTTGGTCGTAAATGGATCTCCCATTTAAAGTGCTGGAGGAAATGTTTGTATTCGTATATAATTGCATCAGTTATACTGTTGGAGTTGTACTTAAAGTTTTAAATTTTCTTATAATTAATTTGTTTAAAAATGTGTGTAAATCAAAATATATTAACGTCTACAATTTATATTATTTATTTTTTGTTTATTGTTTTAATATACTTTCAAGAAATTTAAATATAATTTTAAAAGTTAAAATTGAACAACACTAGGTATAGTTAGTATAAAGGTCAGTAAAATGTAAACCGATTTTATATTACGCTTCTTTGTAATTTAATGCGAGATTGCTGTAGCCTAATAAACAAGCATCAAAATGCCTTACTCACAGAGGCTTAAGGGACATCGCTGCAATTATTATATATGTCTATCTTTTTCTACATCGTAAATATGGTTGAAAAGGAAAAATATTTAACGACCTAGCATTGCTATTGAGGTTATGAATAAGGGTGCTAAAGTTTATCTCTGTCCGGCTTACGTGGGATAAATATTCTATCAAATCCGTTATTCAGAATTCCAACAATAATACAGGCATTTGCTTATAAAGGTAAGGCACGAATAATATCATTTAATGGCTACCACACCGTGTCCCAAACCAAAATATTGTTTAACGCGTCACACCTCATTATGGTAATGAATGCTAACCTTGGAAAGTCCAATGGACGGGGGACAGCGATTTTCTAATAGATCAGTTAGGCGACCTGTTGACCGATTAGTCTACCGATCCATTGCTCGATTTTACTCAAACACCCTTCTGAGGAATATAGGTGTTATGTGTTTATAATGGAGACATTTCACAATTAATGCTTTTGTCTAACTCAACGGTAGAGCACGGTATCAACATGCAGATATATACAATTTTCGGTTTACTTTAGGACGTATTATAATATAATATGTGAACGATATCAAGTTGTAATGCGATTTGTATTGCTATCTGCGTCACGATTACTTCCAATGTCAGTATTTACACAGAGAAACTCCCTTAACAATCAATTAACGAAATTAGATGAGTTCAACAAAATATCTTCATTGACTATTAGACTAGAAAGCTATTTGATGTTAGAGGGTAGTACAACCCTCTACCTACCCCTTCGGGAAAATACAGGCGTGATGTTACGTTATGTTCTACCCGACATTGAAATCCATGTGCTTAACATTTATCATACAAATCGCCAAACGTCTATAACTCGGGACGGCTATTACCAGCGCACAATGCGCTTGCGCGTCTCATAGCGCTATTGTTGCCAATAAAATGGCAAATTATGCAATTCCACGGACACACAGACTACTGAATATGTATTTTGTAGTATAGTTCTTAGCATTCGTACAGACGCAGACGGACGTGGAGGATCGTGGCCGGTGGGTATGTAACAAAAAAAATGCTCTAACCAAATAGTTTTAGAAATATGGGACGTACGTGGCCTATTTATAGCAGACAATTATTTATAGCGGAGTAATGTAGAGGTTAGTTTGTATAATTCAGACCACTTTCTGGTTATAAGACTCTACTATTGTGTATTTATATTCGACGTTCAATCCAAAATATGTAGAGTTCATTTAGAGTACTGTCCTAAGCTAATACTGGTTCACCTAGAGTGCCGCGAGTATACATATGTAGTGATATTCACATCAAACTGACGCGCAAGCTGTTCTGTAGAGAAAATAGATCCGATTGTAATGTTTCTCTACTAACAGACTGAACGTCTAAATATCGAGTTTTAAGTAAAGAGATAAACTATGGTAAAAATATTTTGTTTTACGAAAACATTAAAATCAGAATAGGTCGACATGTTTTTCTTATAGTAGTGATTGGAAAGGCTTAAAAAATTGAAAAGCAATAAATTTAAGACCTACTATTAGTTGAAAATAAAAAAATTGTAATCACTTCCTAACTATTTTCGGCTAATAGGAGACGTGTTTCCAACAGTGTAATAAAAATACTAATGATTATGATAATGATGATGACGATGTTGAGGATTTAGATGATGGTGATGAATAAGTTTTTTATTCATCTAAACTTTACCTACTATGTATTATAATGAAATACAACATAACCTGATAACACCTTCATATGCTTTCCATTCCATGAATATTGGCAATCAATTTCCTGACTTGACTAAGCTATTAGTGCTACTTGATTACATATAAATAATTCATTCTAACGATGAAGGAAAACATCATGAGGGCTGAAAACATCATGGGGGCTCATTTCCAACACTCAGCACCATCTGGGTCTTCCCACAATTGCCCTTCTTCTCCTTACATTATTTTCCGCTTTAACATAAGTCTTCTCTGTAACATTAGAATATCAAATTGATTTCATTCATTCGGTTGGTTTCATTCATTCATTTGCCAATATTGTATTAGACATAGCAGTATTAAATACTTATTCATTCCTTTTTTGCCATTGTGTTTAGATGACCTTGACTTCTATCAAAGGAACTTCGCGTAAATAATACAGTTCTATTATTTACGCAAATTTCCCTTTAATTGAAGTTCCTTTTAAGCGATTAAGACCGCCTTTTATGTATTATATTTTTTTATTATATCTCTATTCAATTAAATTCCTATGTATATTTCTTCCTGATTTTATGCTCATAAATTAATAAGAATATTCCTATATATAATTTGGGTTATTAATACTATTTAGAATGTGAGATATTAACATATCAGATTGAAATTAAGCAGTGTGCATATAAGTAGAGATATTAGAATACAATTGATTGATTTATCTCCGATGTACGATACGGAATATTGTGCTGCAGTGTATCGTACAGCGCATCAATGGATATATTAACAATGGAAAAAGGGAAACACGTTACACACAATTAACGTGTTTCAATGTTAATATCTATTCGTGTCGCGTTCGCAGTCACTTGCCGATTAAACTTGTTAACGGCGCGGAGTGAACGAACTCAGTAGGAATTTTCGCATTGAGAGGTCAATCATTGATAATCATATGCCACGTTACGTATTCATGTGTATGGACAAACGTGCCGACTGTTTCTTTTTTAATTATATACGTATGAGTAAGCCCTTTGTTATGTTTTAACAACGATTTGTAAGCTTGAACGCGTTTCCATGAGTCAATTGTGTAAAATTATTATCCATAGCTTGAACTTAGCTTGTGGGTACATGGTTTTAAATACGTATTGACATGTAGTTTTTGCGTTTAGTTCGCGGGTGGGCACCGTTGGATGTGTGGGTGATGTCAATTTTAGAGTAACTGATCTTGGCTGATGGTAGTAGTATTAAATTATTTTCTATTTTATTATTAAATTATTTTATATTATTATTAAATATAGTTTATTTTCTAATACCTTAATGATAACAATTTCTATCATAGGGTTATCAATATTTTTTGTAGCATACATGTAGATATTGTATGTATTTATTAATTATGGTTTTGTTCTTCAATTAATGCTTTTATTTTTTAACTAATTATTATTTCCTTAGTATTTTTACTGATATTTATAAGCGACTTATTTGGTTCACTACTATCTAATAGCAATGTTATTCAATTCACTAAGACAACATAAATGTAAATAGAAAAGTATATAATTCTTACGATTAATGCAATCTTCACCCGATAATGTGGGAGGCTCCGCGAATATCGACATGAGTATTACCTGTAACAAAAATACAATTGTTACTAATGAACAACGAATAAACAATAAATTGTTATAAATGATGTTAAATAAATATTTTTTTTTTATAAACATATCAGATTATATTCGTTTGTCACGTTTATCACATTATATTGTTTGTCAAACACCACATTATATTACACATTGCATATTCATTGCAAATTATATATTCATTTGACTTTACCTTTTGTCTACTGTACATACTTATACACAAAAAGCTCTATCTCCAATTTTAATATAAGCACTGCGAATATGTTCAATCCTACCTATTTGAAAATTAAATCGAGATGGGACGAGAATACACGGAACGAAAACAATAATTCAGTTCGGATACAGTAATGCAATGCAATGTAAATTTTCAATGCAACTAATTAATCTTGAGGAGGCGTGGCCGCGAATTATGCTTTGTCCTTTACCAACGGTTGGATTTTGCATATGGTATAAGCAAGAACTGCGACGATCCTGGTTCAAATACGAAAAATAGAAAAAATGCAAGTGTCTTTCGAAAATCCAGGACTTATGACATTGGAAGTTATTAAATAAAAGACAAATCAAAGTAGTCCTAAAGCAGATTATGGAGTTGAGATAATATTTAATGTTATGAGTGCTTGTGTTAGTTCATCGCTTGGACCACATCACCAAGTCGCAGGTTCATCTGCAAATCAAATCAACGACCACGCAGTCACTATGAAGCCGGATGTCGGCATTACTTAGTGTGCTTGGGGTTTTATTTAAATGCTTGCTGCAATAAAAGAAGCGCTTACAGCTCTATGGTGGCGGTCTAGTGTGCTCTTTACGCTTTTTATTAGACACTTCAGAGCACGTGGCTTTGTAGCTTGTACGTATCGGTTGTCACGACATCTATTTCTGATGTAAGGAAGAGTTTTATTAAAATTTTATTTGTCATAAGACACAAATGTGTAGAGAGAGAACTATTTACACTCGACGGACTATTCAACATCAAATAACATACGGAGCTGTTGTTGTAAAAATCACTGATTTATATTTCGTTGCTATATCAGAAATTATATACCAACTAGAATAACAAATACGTTTTCGAAAACATTAGAAATATTATTGTACAAAAAACTTCATTTATGAGCCGTTAAAGATATTACGATTATTATGAATAAACCATGCGTTTAATAAGGGACGCCATTTCATGCGCGGTCGGCAAACAAAATGGCCGCCGTTCATTTCGGTAGCAGGAAACGCGTATCTGTCAACACGGCCACAGCGCATCGCAACTGGCCATTGTATGATAATCGCTCGCACCGACAAAGTTTTAACACTGACGCCACGAAAACAGCGTGAAGCGATCAACAACATTCATCCGCTGATTCTGTCGTGCGGCATGATGCAATATTGTATTAATTGACTGTACAATAAGTGCATTAACATTACAAAAGTAAAAATCAATTGACACGCATTCAGTTTGATGAATGAGATAGAATTAAGGTGTGTTTTAAACCTTTTCCCATCGATAATAAATGTTAAGTCCTATCATGTTAGAATTTTCGAAATAAAATTGTACATACATTACAAACACATTGTAGATATTATAACTTGGGTAATTAAGATTTTTCTCCCGAGAATTATTTTCATGGAAAATACAGGAATAATACATTTGAAGATATTTCCTGGCCCTATCCTAATTCCCGTCTCGATTCACATTATTCCCTTATTGGGAGGAAATATGGATATTGTTATTACAGCCGCTCGTGACGCGCTGATTGTGGTGTTGCTCCAGTCACAGTCGGCGAGCTCGTTATTGGCACGTGAGTGTACAAACTTGCAGAAGACGTTACACATAAAGTAGACTCCTACTATTTCAGAATAGACGAGCCGAATCGAAAACAGCCGAAATAATAATAATATAATCCACCTCAACTTATACAGAGGCATTCTTATTAATGAATTAGTAGACTATAAAAAATATAGTGAAATTCATGGACGAAAGAGGAAAGGTGAAAGTCAGAAGTAAAACGGTAGAAAAGGTTCTGTTAAGTAAATACTTCACTATAATGTGTACTTCTCGAGCATACTTAGGAGGACCAAGGTAGGTACTAGTTTTGGAAGTTTCCATAGTTTTGTAACCGATATGAAAATAAAATTGATATAATATTCTCTCTTCCACAACAGTAGAATTTTTTGCCGTCGATTCCACGTACCTACGAGTACGAGTACAATTAAGCCGTTTCTTAGATTAAGAAGCTCACTCACTTCGCGTCTCGCCGAACCAATCCAAATTATACATAATACATTTGATAACTATCATTATGAGCAATTATCATTTGAAATCCATACAGCAATTTGATATAAGATTCCGACACTAATGCGCGTTTCCACAATACTTTTTACACAAACCTCAAGTCCACAACCGCGTCGAAAATCATTAGGGAACCACTTGAAGCCCTAAAACCTTTTTACGTACAAAAAGGGAAACCAACTGCACCGCAGAATAACACCGGATGCGTTTACAAAAAGAAGGATTGTATACCAGCGCTTGACCGCGACGCTGACTGCTTTAAAGCTACCTACTATGATCTAAGTATTTCTGAAGCTTTTCATCCAAAACCAAAAATTACTTATACTCTCCAGCAAAGTTTAGTGTTAAGTTCTGTCATAGATCTTACTGCCGAAAAGCGTTACGCCAATATTTTAAAGATCAACTATCATAAGCGTTTTATTCTGCAATATATTTGATATTTTAATGTTAACATAGAAATTACCTTAGTGCCTATGTCCTATAAATAATTAAATTGAACAATTCATTAATAGATTCCGTTTATAACAAACCCAAAACCAATAGACTACGTCTGACTATAAAGCAAAACATTTTAAAAGATGAAAACAATGAAATTGAACAAACGCACGGAAGACGCGTCGTGTATACGCAAAAGAGAAGACTGAATCATTGAAAGTCGAATTCCATTTGATTATCCGAAAGGATCATTATTCTCCACTTATAAAATCGTTATGAACCCCAAAACCTCAAACACGACACCAAATGTAATGTAATATTTTGCGGTCCTTTTTGCGGCGGAGGTTAAAATTTTCGATGGTTTCAAACTTGCACGTATTTTTGAGGCCACATAAAAAATATTTTTGAAAATAATGTATCAAAAGACAGTTATAAATAGTACAAATAGATGTCTATACTACAATTGTCAAGAGTTTTAGAGAATAAACAAATACAAAGAAATTCACAAATTCCTGTTTAAATGTCCTAAGGCCAGTACTCTTCCGGTAATAATTATACACCCAAAAAGAGTTATCAATGTAACAAGTCGTGCATAACTGCCAGGTATCAGAAGACCAAACCCTGAGACCCATAAGGTCACAACGAGATGGCAGCTAGCCACTAAATAAATTCCCAGTCATAACTCGGGATGGGCCGTGTATTGTTTTAGTTCTAAATCCTTGACAGGGATAAGTTAAATATTCGATACGTGCTCACATTACATCGTCTCATAAATACGGCACGGTCCATGGGATGGGAACTTGCCATATAGATGTTGCCACGTATACACATATCTTGCAGAGTCGTGACCACTGATAGATGGACGCCACATGGAGTTATCACATGGAGAACAACTAATGTGATACTACATTGTTGAGGCGTGTTAGTGACTTACCTAAAAGTAGGTTAGAATATTTTCGCGAAAACTGTCAACCACTTTACCTAAATGACATTCATACCAAGGAAATCGTGTGACCATAATACATCAGTACGTTTCCCTAATATGAAGAAAACAAACTAGAAATTGCCAAAATCTAAATCCTATCAAGATATAATTTATATTTTGATAAACGACGAGATTACATCATTTAACAAAGTTTTCCTTGTATCACCATTTTGATATTGCAAAATATGTCAAGTATGTGGTCAGGTACCCAAAATTTTAAAAATATAATATATGTGGAGAAAAATCGTAAAATTCGAAAAGCAAAATGGAATACTTTAATACAGAACGAAGGAATAATTTAAAGCGTGGGAACTATCACGGGATCAAGTGACCAATGAGAACGCAGTAATAAGCGACAGTTGAGTTACGATTGGCTGTTGATGACGTGACATCCAACCACCTGTATTACGAATGGCAATATTTCATTTTGATTGGTGTATCGGTTACGAAATTCAATTGAACTACCGTTATTATAAATTGAAAATGGAATCATTAAGGTTGTTAACGGACGTGGCGTATTTTAAACGCGATTAAAGACAAGTTTTTAAGTTCAACGTTCCGTGCGATTATTTGGCAATTTAAATCCGTCTGCTTTTTAAATTGAATTTATTACTAAGCATGGTTTTTTACAAGCGCGGCAACAGCGGACCATGCTTCGTAAGAACTCCACGTGACAATTTATTGTCATACGTGTGTGCATAGGTACGGATTAACAACGTAATACCTATTCATTATTTTGTTTTTTCACGCGGTCATATCACGTGTATCAAGAGTGTCATTCGAAACAAAATATTCAACGAAGAATTACCCGTTAATATTTATCCAAGATGCAAGTAAGTAATGCACAACAAATAAGCCCGGTCAGTAAATGCCCTAAAGCGTGAAAGCGATTTGTTCAATAGACGGATGACGTCATAATTTCACAGACGTCCGAACTGAAACTGATAGCCTATGATTAATATAATTGCAATGCCTCATTTATATAACAATTAGAAACAATACTGAATAGATTGTATCTTATTTCGATTATTCAGGCTTATAATTTGTGTAAAAAACATAGGCACAAATAAGGCTTTTGTAATACGATATACAAAAAATCTAATTAGTATATGTAAACGAATTTCTGCGGTCTTAATAAACAGATTGCTTTCGATTTTGCATTTCATGTATCGAGTTTCACTCGGGCATAATAAGAGTGTATGCAAAGAAACATTGCTACTATAATAATATAAAGAGAGTAAGAAGGAATGTCTCATGCTTTTCCACAAGCTTATAGCAACAGTTACTAAACAAAATCCTCAATTGATTACCTACATTTAAATGGGAAACGCCGCTTAAAGCCTTCGGTGACCATATCAAATATTTCTACGATAGTAACCTATATATTTAAATGAATCAGTTTCCTCATTAATCGATCTTTCACGTCGGAGGTTCAATCAGAGGCAAAATGAATGAGTATTTGATAATATCTATTAAAGTCTGACACCTAAGGCCTATGGTACCGCGTCGCTTGCGAAACGTTCACGTACCATGATTTGAGCTAGAATAATCAGGTTTCTGACATTTAAATGAGTTAAATTGGTTCCTTGAGAACATGGCTCCATGACAGATTCAACGATAAGCGGTAGGTGGGACTAAAAGTCGAGCTTACTTTTGAATTATCTTAAGACCCTTAGGTTTAGTGACGATTTTGTGATTTAATTTGCTTGGCTAGTGTAGTATAATGTGTAGAGATCAATATAAAAAGGTGCTGTTATGAGACTATAAGCACTTAATAAGTCTGACTCAAACATCATGACAATTTGAACAAGATTACAATTACTATCTGAAGGTATGGTCATATTAAAAAATAAACACGTTGCGGTAGATAACAGACGATTACTTCTTCCAAGTAATAATAATATATTCATTGCCATTAACAGCTAATTAATTAACACTAAAGATTACTATTAACAGCATTACGGTAAAATCTATCAGATCAGAGTAAAACATAACGACAACTATGGTAAAACAACTATGATAAAAAAATTAACTACCTGCATATTCCAATTGGAATTTTCAAATGTTAATGTCAAACTATCTCTTCCGTTGAATCTATACAGTTGTTGCTAAACGAACAACAGTTAAACATTCGCATTACATATTGAATATATTTCAACAATGTACGAGGGTCCCGTTCAAACATTATGGGATACAAAATATGAAATTCCCGATCCGTTCCTACCATATATTGTAACACGACGACAGGCTCACGGTATCTCGATCACGACTACTTTTGCTATGAATACCAAAACTAATATATTGTAGTTAGTTATACATAATATGTATTAATGGTCATAGAGTCATGGTTGAATAACAGTTACACATCAGATTTAACTAATTTTTCTATGCCTCAGATAAAACTTCATCCTTCGTATCTACTTGGAAATACTCTTTAAATTTAATTACACTTAATATTAAACATTGTTGGTTTTTATCTCTCAAATTTTTATCAATGTTCATCGAATTAATGGTTATGTAAAATTTAATATCCATTTTTACAACTTTGAATGGATAAAAGGATCATTGACATCGATATAAAAAGTCATACAAAGCGAATATCAAAATTTACGACGCATTAATTACATGTTCAAGTTGTATGAAGTTAATTGCATAACTTGATAGACGTCAGCGGGATAACGGTCCGAATGTAAAGCTGTAAGGCGAGTTCAAATGGATTTTAGTTAGGGACACTGAGAGGAAATAGTGTGCGACTAAAGCACGATGGTAGATATCTGTCTGGTGGCTGTTATTGAACATGATGGTCTTGTGGATTAATATTCAAATATGTACATACAAAAACTAATCCTTTTCATTGATTGAAACCGTGCCCGTTTTAATCATGAATAAATAATTTAGTCTGAATATATATAATAATAATGACATTTAAAACGACCAACTTGAAAAGCTTTCTGACTTTTGATGATTTATATGTTATTTCTTTGGAGTCTACAAGAACCATTCACCCACTTGTCATCTGCCTCTATTAACCAGCGACCGAGCAGTGGAAGGCTTTTAAAATATACAGTTCATTTTGAATCAGCATATTGAAACCAAAGACAATTACATATATAGATTTTACATCAGAGATAGGACAGGAATTCAAACGGAGTGTATTTTTAGATCGGCTAAAAGCGATCCAACGGAAATATCCCTAAGTAAATACATTGTGTAGTGTGAATCTTAGGCAGTTACCATTGGACTTGTAAACTTGCTCTCCATTTATAGATTGGAATCGACAGAAAACGAAGAGATAAAGATTTTCTATTAAGGCTTCTGCTAGCAATTTCCTAAGCCAAGAACGAAACTATAATGAGGTAACATGCTCTGTATCCTGTTTAAATTTCTTTAATTGTACCGTTTTGGTTTTAGTGTGTACTTTGTTAGGTGGCTGTTACAACAATGGGAAAGTTCGGAATTTTGAATCGCGTAAAGTTTTATAGATTTCGAAAAGCAACTTTTTTTTACGAAACTTTTGTGAAGACTTGTATCAACAGACACAATACTGGGATTGAGTATGATATTGATATAAACCAGTTGAGAAATCAAGAACCCTGACAACGACATAAATCTGATTATATCTAACATAGAAAATTTGGTTCAGAGTGTTTCAAGGTCCACAGGACTCGACAAAAGGACTTAAATAAACATATTTGGTGAGAATGACAAATCATTCATTATATTATTTTTCATTTTTACAAAACTTCATTCCTCACCCAAACGTGAAGCTGATCTTAAGCCCTAAGCCTTAAGATTCGCTTGTAAAAAGATCACTATATTGTTCAAATTAATTTAATCCTATAAATCACAGGTCCCATAGACAAGCTGTTTTAGTTATTTACAGGATGACCACTCGAATCGCATTCGGCATCGTGCGGCTGCAGAAATAAATTTACTTTGCATGTAGTATTTGATTCTTATTTAAACAAAGGCAAAGTATTCGAAGTAATTACAGTATAACGTGTCAATATAACTTCTTCATTTAGCGATACAGAGTCTTTGCAAGCACGAAATACATCGTACTGGGCGAGAAATTGCAATTCTTGTACTGCCATGTGGTTCTTACCACTTGAAAATACAGACGGTATTTCATTGGCAAATTGTTGTGGAGTTGGTAGGTTAAGTTTGTGTATTGGTCGTGAATTTCCCCACGAATGAGTGATGTCGGCAATAAGTTACACTTCGCAAAGCGACAGCATATCGCGGAATAAGGCAGTATTACGCTACCGGTTGTCTATCCAGTAATTGTTACAAAATGGAACGACATAGACGCTTTAAGGCACATTTAAACCTCCGGCGTTTTTCTTCTACCAGCCTCGTTTTGGTGTCTGTCAATTTAGATAGATGTATTTTAACATGCCGCTCTGCTGTGATTACGTTAACATTCCTTTATTTTTATTAATATCGATTAATATACGTATGTACAACATTTTTATATGTGTAAGATTCCACAGAGAAGTTTTCTTAACACACATTCACAATGCGTTTGAATGCATAGCAAATATTTTGTCTGGTGCTGTTGATTTGACAAAATATGCAAAATGCACACAAAATTCTAATTTGATTTGGCCATTACATCAGCTTCCCGAAATTATGTTGCCTCACAGGAAATGGAATTCGCTGTAAACATTTTTGGTTTTTTTTTTCTATCAGATGGTGGTGATCACCGGTGTAATTTACATCTTTACATTTTTATTGTAAAATTTAATGGCATCACGCTATGACAAAAGGCAGATCGCCAACCGCGGTCCGTTAAATTACACCTAATAACACACCAGCCCACAGCAATTGTCTCAAACCCTTTCGGAAAACACATAAAAACCAATTTAACTCGGACACGGCAAAAAAAAACAAATTCATTTATTTCTTACGATTCTCAGTCGCGATGATTACTGGATCTACCTACGGTTTCCGCCACAGCTCTCCATTCAGAACACGGGGTTGCCGAGTTGAGCACGGTGGCGATTCATTCTGACAGTGAAGCAATTGACAACTGTCGAAGTGTACACCGTGTATTGTTGTAATGTAGCTGGAACACGGGCTAATGATTGTGCGCGTTGCGGTTGAGCCTTTATTAAGTTCGTCTCGCTCGCACCAGCGCTGAATGAGCAAATTAAAGCGGGATGAATACTTATATCTGAGATCCGATGTTCCACCGACGTGATCTCCATTACTCCGCTGATGCGTTTGGATTCTTTTGTTCGTACTCTTTTTCTTTATGAAGTCCGCGGTCGGAGCGTGCAATTTCGATTACGCGGCTAGCTAGGGAATGAGTGTTGGCTATATTAGGCTTATATCAAGTGGCAATTCAGACTAAATGGAAGTCTAGACTAGCTATTGTTCTTGGTGTGAATATAAAATAATTTAAAGAAGCTAGAGTTGTTTCACTGGTTTTAGTAGGTTGTTTTATTCAATTATATTTTCTGCTTTAGGTACTATTCGTGCTTTGTTGGTAGTTTCCCAGGGACAGCCGTTATCATAATAAAAACAAGGTTAGTTACTTCATATCTCTACATTTAAGTAAGACGTCCATGTATTGACACTATTAATTACAGGTGCCAATCAATATACTGTTAATACATTAGTAGTGATAATGGATTCTTCATCACTTACAGCCTTCATAAAGTATGTCAGTAAGCACAATATTTCCTAAGTTAAGATTAACTTACGAAAGAAAGATGGAAAATTTATAAATTTTTTAAACTACGGCAAGAGGCACGATGGGATGACTTTAATTCCTTGGAGTCTGGGGCGTCACCTGGTATGAGACGTGACGTGACTCCATCGCACGTCAGCAATACTGCTGCGTATGTTGGAGCCGCTGCCGAAGACGCCCAAAGTCTCAAACGCCGTAAGTATAGTAATTTATGTATTACAAGTCTCAGTTGACGATTAGGTTGGGGTATCAACTTATATCAACATGAGATTATAACTTAAATTGCCTGATAGACTGACGCAATAGAATTAATATCTTCAGGTACAGTGATAGAAATCTTACATTTAGATAAATATTACGATGAACATTTAACAAGTTGCATTACAATAGAGCTCCGCTTAAACAAAAAATATTAATTACGTAGCAAGTAATTATTTAAGCGTAATAATGCATGTTGTTAGTAGAGCTTAATTAGGGTTAGACTCTACAAGGCTAACAGCAAAGTAGAGTTACATTATATGCTATAACATGCGCCGTGTCATAGCAATATAGTTTAACATTATAACAATGGATTTCCTCAAATCCATAACAACACTACTAAAGTTTTTGGCGACATTTATGAAGCATACGCAGATCAAGTTGACGGCTGTAGCAGAGCCTACATATGGAATAATATCAATTTCCTGTTGGCGTGCTATAAATTAATTTTGTTAAAAAACGTCGTAAGGAATTCCAAACCGTGGCCCGTTTTGGGAAAACCCGCATTGTATTTATGAGTTAAAGAATATCCTGTACTCGTTTCGAATCGTAATGTGTTGAGATAACGCGCACAATCATTTGTAAAAATAGAAAATTGTCTTTGTGTTGCTTAGTACGGCAATATAAATCGCGGGTTCGCGGTCAAACGCTAGCGAATCAAATGATACAAAAAATATATTATTATTCACAATAATTGTAACTTTAGCTTTAACTACGAAAATGTTGATATGTTTTTTTATTTAAAACATTCATTTGTTCCGCTAGCAACATTAGCTTCTTATCTGAGAATCACTTGTTAAAAGCTTGACAAAAAGCTTTAATTTTAAAACAGCGATTATTAAATAAGTGAAAAGTGAATTTTCAGAAGATGCTTTAGATCTACATCCTATTATGGTTCATGCTGAAACGACACTTAAGCTTGATATGATGTACCATACTAAAAGTATTTGCTTCATAGAATACAAAGCCCTTATTTCCCATATCCAAGCTTATCTTCTCGCTAATGGAAAACGAACTCAGCATACTCAATAACCTTGATCATGGCATGAAACCCTCAGGATACGAAGCTGCGTCAAGAATGTTTGTAATAGGTACTTTTATGCTTATGCTTCATAGAAATATTTTGTCATACATTTTGTATCATTTACGTGCTCAGTGGTTAGTGGATGTCACCGCTGACAAGAGGGTTGTGGCTTCGATTTTCGCCCAAGGCTGCTTGCCTTGTGTGATGAAAACGATTATTAATTTTGTACCTGACTATAAAATTATATTTATAAATAACTGTGTATTGCGATTACATGTCTGTTAATGTGTCTTTAAACTCTATTATGCGTCAACGCTTACGTCAAATTATCGTAAACGGTTCCTCCCCCCTCAACCTCTCTCCTCCTTCTAGCAAGCTCGAGCTTCTAGCTCTCCTTCCCCTCACTAGCAAATTAAATTTTCTTAACATCTTAAAAAAGATCAAAATTTATTTCACTTTAATGCATACTTTATACTACATTTACTTTTAGATCCTCGCGATTATTAGATACCCATAAATCGGGTTACTCAGGGTCAAAACACCGTATAACAAACAATGTTCGCGGCAAGTAAACTCGTCTTGCATATGTTCAATAACTTCGACCACTCCTATTACAGATGCACGACCGATTAAGTACGTGGAAATCCTATAACAGGTGTGTTATATTAATTACTGGCAACCTCCTTTGAGCTTGTTCGTTTGGTTCGTTAGAAAATAATTTAATTTTCCAATAGATTTTTTTTGTTGTGGCTCTTTATAATTTGTTATGTACATATTTTAAATACAATTGAATTTGTATTTTCACCATTTACATTTTTCGTAGGTGATTATGTACGTACATATGTGATGGTTTTTTGGTGGTAATTTGGGAGTGTTTGAAAAAATTGACACCACATAACTTGGCTCCAAACGTTTGCATCTATCTTTTCATACAGATCTCGGTATGCCCACCGATGGGCACGCATATCTTTACTTACATGTTCCAATATGCTTACCAGGTGCTAGCTTATAACTGACTAACTTGTAAATGAATATAATTAAATGATTAATTGAAGGCGTTATCCAAATACGCAAAATCAAAATATTTTAATTAAAATGCTTAATCAAGCTCCACAGTTTCCCGCCTACAATACACCAGTCGTGTAATCTTTCGTGCATCTCCTACGAGCAGGTGTAAAAGTGAGGTGTAAGGCCTGATCCGCAGTGATAGACGAACACGCGATTTTCATCATCATCATCCGCTTTTATCATTCTCTTTTTGTCGTAATACTCCCCTTGGTATTAATAAAGATGACGTCATAATGTACCATTCTGTCTATGTTCCAATTGACGTGGTTTTAGAAAAGCCAAATTCTTCAAAAATTTTATAATTATCAACGTTGTGAAACATGAGCAATAAGGTAGGTTTTCTCTATAATAAGTAACATTTAACTTGACTATTGTAAAATAATGGTTGGAGCAGACGTATCGTTTTCCCTGTACCAGTGCGAACATGACCTGTTATGTTTAATTGTACATATGTATGTATAACACAACATCTCCATCTGGTACTCCAGATATAGAACTAGGAATTTCATGATTTGTTTAACTATGTAAAATTATATCATGACGTCTACATTTATAGGTGTTGAAACGCTATTAAAGTGAAAATAATCTCAGTATCATCGTTAACCGGATAAGCATAGAGATAGGCTCCTTTGCGTACGTTTAATAAGTGGATACCTAGATTTATTTCTAGTAACTTTTAAAACTAATCATGGGCTATTTACGATATACATAAATACATATTTACGCAAGTGAGATAAGGTAAATAAGTAATGGGAGGCGGCCTGCACGTTGCGCAAGCCGAGATAAGAGACTCAAGGAAGTGACGCTACAAAGTAGCTCGACCGGAACGCATTGGGACGGGGTGAGTAGGAGTACATAAACTCATATCGGGTTGCTGAAGGTTTAATTAAAAAAGGGGGTGGAGTTATTAAATAATTAGGGCACGCCCCTCGGCCAATGAGGAGCGAGGCGGGCGAGCCCAATTAGCTCCGACGTGTCCCAGTCGAACGGGACACGGTTTTTGCACGGACACGCCAAGATGGCGGAACTCACTAATTTTGAAGTTTCCGACTTTCGAATTTTCTTTCATAAATTTTCTATTTTTAGCGTGAAGTTAAACATTTGAACATATCTAATCTTCTTCCAAGCTTCCATTTTCCTTCTTCTAAGCTTACATTTTCATAGCTAGAAATAAAATTTATACGAATGCAAAGATTTTGGAAAGACAAAACTTTCGTATAAGGAAAATTATTTACGTTTAGAGAAATCTGAGTGACTTCCACGTAGATTGTATTTAAGCGACGTAACAATTAATGCTTTTAGAATTATTAAATAATAATCATAGAGGAAAAACTATACGATATTGTGGAAAAACTATACTCATCTTCATCTATTTACACCATAGAATTGTCAATAGTTACTAACATCAAATGATTGGCGTTAAACTATTATGTGCCTATGAGAACTCTATGCAGAAATGTAACTGCAAGACAACATAATTCGGGGTTTTGTTTCAATATCAATTTAATCAGTATCTGTAATTTGCATGTACTCTTCTTGTAGGTTGAAATCATGTCCTTTATATCATATTACTTGTTACCCGAGATTCTGTTCGTGCGGAAACCCAAATTCCTACGCAATTATTCATATCTTATTTGACCCATTTAGGACTTAATAAATGAAATTTTCTGAATAGTCTATGCATATCCTAGTCTTGCATACCTTCACAACAAGTTTTAGAAAAATCGCTAAAGCGGTTTTGTATGAAAATGGAACAGACAAGTAATTTTCATAAACATTATTAATGTGGACATCGAATGTCGATACTGAAGGGAAATGGGACATAAATTAAAACAAGACGTAAATCGTTTATTACAACGCTAATGTGTAAAGTGATAATATAATGTGTTTGATGTAAATTTTCTCCTCAATATAT